>NDGM011249383.1:0-12022 GCA_002564305.1 Octomys mimax
CCAGAGCATCTCTCAAAGCAGATCAAAACTGCTAATGAGGGAAAATCTCACATTAATAGTTGATTATAATCTTAAAATATTTTGTGCTACCGACAAGAGATCTCTGAATCTTGAAGTAGCTATTTTCCTTTTTTCTTTATTTCAGCTTAAATTCATACTTTAGAATCTCCGCTTCTAGCTGCTAAATTATTACAATGCACAGGTTTGTTCATGGAAAGTTGGAGGCAAAACGTATCACACAAAGCAGCATATTATACATACATTTTCTAATGTGTATAGAAGTGCTCTATGAGTGTGCTGTTTGTATTAAAATATTGTATGTTACCCAAATATGCATTTTCTAGTGAGAAAAGATATTGACTGTGTCATATAATGTAATGTCATTGAACACTCATTAATTTAACTTACCTTCTATATTTTATGACTTCTTTCAAAACTTTAGAAAGGGATTTTATAAATATAAACTATATGAATATTTTAACTAGCTCAAAATTACCCATGAAAAGACATGAGCAAATTACCAAAGAGAAATATTAAGTAGCGCTCTAGCCTGTATCTACTAACAGTAATATCCCTAGACTAAATCTTATGTTATTTTAAGATAATTCATGTTTAGAAAGATAATTAATATTCTAACCTAATCTTACTAAGTATATATTAGTAAGATTACAATAATATGGCCATCGTATATAGCATTCTTTGTCATTTTTTTCTCTTGATTTGTAATATGATACAAACATTCTATCATATTTTAGCACAGAGTGTGGATTTTGGCATAATTCAAATGGTTGACTCCTGCCTTTAAACTGTAGGCTTTATAAAGTAATGGGCTGGGGAGGTAGCTCAGCAAACTCAACACCTGCTTTGCAAGGTCCAGGGTTCAATCCCTGGTACCGCATGCCGTGCCAGCTGGGGAACCCTGGGCACACCATGCCAGCCACTGAAACTTGGCATGATGGAGCACACCTGCAGTCACAGCGATGGGGAGGCTGAGACACGAGGATCACTACAAGTGTGAACAGCATAGCAAGAATCTGTAACAAATAAACAAATAAATAAAAATTAAAATTACAATGTTATTCAGTACAAAAGGCTAATATAATGTGCATGATTTAAAATTGTTTAGCTTTTTTTCCTCTGCACTCCTTTATTTTATTTTGTATTTTTGATAACTCTCATTGGTGTCTTAGTTTCCTCATATTTCTTTCAAATTGTATATGTACATTATTATGTTAAAGTGGTATTTTATTGACACAATCTTTCTTCAAGTGGCATGTGTAAAGTACAGTTTTGTTACAAACTATGTGTTTTTATTTTAAAACTCACTTGAAGTGTTCTAACTTCAGTTTCTTTCATTTGATTTAAAGGGCTTATTAACTCTATGAAGTGATTTTTGTTCCCAAATTAATTGATATCTACTGCATCGTGAATAGAAAAACACAATGGGAATTCCAGAGTACCACTGCTGTTTCTTATGAAAGAATTCACAAGAAATTTCAGCCTCTTGTTCTGTTCACTCCTCCATTTGTGACAGCGCCTTGAGCTCTACTACTGAACCCTGTTGCCTACTGCCTGGAGCTTCATTTACCACTGACTTGATGTTGCCTGAGCTTTGATGCAGAGAAGACAAAGCCCTTCCCATCCCAGCTCCCCACGCTTGTCCCTCTCGAGGACGCTGTGACTTTGCTGTTCTCACTTCTACTCGCTGTGTGCTGTGCTTGTTGGTTTTCTTCTCTTGCTTTAGCAGGAGACCTGGAAGTCATTCTGGAAAGTCTCGCTTCCCACCTGCTCTGTGGGGACAGCGGTCTGAGCTTTCCTGCTTCGTCACTTTGTCCTTGTCGGGTGAGATCCACCCGCCCCTCTGAACAGTCTACTTACAGATGACCTCAGAAACTGATCCCCTAGCTTCCATTTTACTTAGGATAAAGTCAAACACTTTGGAGTCCTGGAAGAAACCCCAAAACTCATCCCTGACCCACAAGACAGCCCAACCAGCTGCTCCTCTTGCTCAGTCACATTTGCAACCAGTACTGCATGTACTCTACAGTAGACCCTCACATTATAAGCCACCTGACATACGAACAACTCGGGTTAGGAGCAGGAGTTTAGTATTCACTTACTATCAAAGTCTATAGCTCTGACCCTTAGACAGGCTGCTTGTGCTGCTAGATGGTCTCAGTGCAGGTTTAACCCTTAAAGAATTCTAGAAGGAACAGGATGACATAGTCCCCTGAGACAGCCTGGGCAAGTGTCTCTCATAGAACACTGAGATCTACCTGTAGACAGGAGAGAGAACTTGAAGGCTGTGTAGAGGAGCCTGAGCCTTCAAGTGACACCTTGCCACTTAACCAGCCCTCAGGAAGAAATTGGGTTTGTAATTCAAGGGTCCACTGTAGTTCCTCCAGAGAAATGAACCCTTTAAGGACCTAAATACATATATCTATTTGGTTACTCATTTACTTCCATTGGCGCATGTTTGCGTACATGATGCTTATGTTTATTATGAAGAACTAATGTGTGTACATAACACACATTAATTCTTTGGTTGTTCTTGTTGTTCCCTGCCCTTACCTCCTATTCCCAAGAGTGACAACTATGGTCTTCTTTCTTGAAACTAAAAGCTAAGTTCAACCTCCGAACAGACCTCCTTTCCAGGTGCAGTGACATTTGGTTGGCCCTGGCCTGCTTCCTTCACTGTTTCTTAGTGAATTCCGCTACCTGGGAATGACCGCACAACGTGCTGACCACCTGTTTCTTTAGGGTATGTGATTAGTGGAGACACCACACCAAGTCTCCTGGTCCACTGGCATCGCCGGAGTGCCTAATATCATCACTGAGGTAGGTAAAATAAAAGCTTTTGAATGAGCGTGTGTATTGGCTTCACTCACATTGCTTTACATAGCGGGTTTTTCTGAATAAGCTTTCTTTTTTATCAGTTACATGCTAGAAATTGGATCTGACCACAGCACTATGCAGAAGTCACAAGCAGCTGGGATCAGTTATCCTCTTTGGCTATGTGTTATGTGCCTTGGGTTTTGATTCTTCCAAATTCATAGCAGAAAAAGGAAGAGCCTTCAGCATTGCCTCAGATCTGCTGTCTAGCCAGGTAAGGAAATGGTCACAGCACTCAGCAGAAATGCACCAGAGGCAAGGCAGCGAGAGCTCCACCCTCCCGGACTGTGGAAAGTTTAAAAGCAGTAATTATGTGTGGGGAAGAAAAGATGCTTTAAAAAATAACAAATCTAAGTTGCTTTGATGTTATTAGCAGCACTGAGGGACAATTCTGTGCTCTGTCAGTGATGCAGCTTTGAAGAGGTAGGGGGGATTTGGTCTGCCTATGATCGAAACAGGGGTCAAGACCTGAGCTGGCTTTTCATCTTTAAACCAAAAAGAATTATTAGTTACACTTTCGTTACAGTACTTCCTAATTGAAAGTTAATTTTTTATTTTTTAAAGAGAATACAAAATAATAATAATAAGACATTAGAAATGATACAGAATTTCATGAAACAAAATAATAATTCAAAAATATTTGTTGTATTGCGGTGTTGCCTTCATATTGGTTTTGTTGATTACCAGATATAAGCTTGTAAGATTAAGGGAAAAAGGTAGAAGAAATTAAGAAGAGAAAAATATTTAAGCATTAACTGCTCTTTTACACAGAGCAGCAAACTTCAGCGCTGTAGTTATCAAGCAATATTGCATGCACAGAAAGAAGGTGTGCTGTTACACAGAGTATTACTCGGCTATTAAAAAGGATAAATTGGAGGCTTTGATTGGTAAATGGATGCAACTAGAGGCCATTCTCTTAAGTGAAATAAATCCGACATGCAAGTGCAAATACCGTATTGTCCTGCTGTTTTAAGAATGTGAAAAAGCATATAAAATCCAAAAGGTACAATAGATACCTGAAAATGGAGATAATCTATACAAAGCGGAGGCGAGAAATACTTATCCTTGAAAACTAATTTAGAGAACTCCCTATTGCTCGGCTCCTGCCTCGCCAAACACCAGTGAATGCCTGTGATTAGCCGGGGAGCGCCCCAGGGGCTGATGGCCGGCAGAGCCTGTGCGCTACGACAACTCTGCACGCGTGTACAGCCACAACATATGTTTGAAACAGACGAGGCTGACACAGGGGTTGTGGCTTCTGAAAGGCAGGATGTGACTGGTATAAATTTGTTGTGTGACCACGAAGACAGTCTGTCTGTTCTCAAACTTGAAAGGGTGAGGGGGCACACATGGCGGGTGTGATACTTTTGTTTGCCAAGCGAGGATTTCTGTCAATGCATGCAATAGTTCCACAAACTAAAGGACTTAAAAGTGAAAATATGCTCTGCCTTTTTAATGGATTGTTATTTTATTTGGAAGTTGATGCACCATTAAGAAAATGAAAGGCTTTCTATGTGGTGTGATTTAGTAGTTGCTTAAATTGTACTTTTTGTTAGCATATTACTTTTATGAAAATCCATTTGCTAATTACTCGATAATTATTTGTCCAACTTTATTGTATTAGTATTACATTCAGGTGATCAATCTTCAGTCATCTCAGGAGGTATAAAAGCTGTTGACACAATCATTGTGCTTTTTCCTGTCTTTCTTTCCTGCTTTTAAAATTATCGTTAAATGAATAAATATTATTTTGGTATTTTGGTATAATTTTGGTATAATAGCTATATGGAGCACTATAATTCACTCTCTTTCTGATTATTATTTTACAGTGTGTATAGCTTTGAATGACTGCTAAAACTATGTGATAAAGAGTAGGATGTGTTGAGAAGGGATGGGCATTGAGGTGACACACTGAAGTAGGTCACTAGTGCTGTGGGGGTTACATAGGGCAGGCAGGTCAGGTGTTGCAGAGTGCTCCTGAGATTGTTCAGCTTCTCTGTGTTCACAGGGACTCTTTTGCAGGCATACTGCAGCTCCAGAGACCCACATAGCCCATCATAGTCACAAAATATTGGTAGAAATGATGGCAACGTTTGTGACCCTAGTACTCATACCTTCTTTATGTTCCAGACTGAATGGGAAGACACGGGCCACCACGCATCAGTGAGGATGGTGCGATGCAGGTCGCCTGCTAACCAAAGACGTCCTCGGAGCCCAGGGAGCATGAGGGCTTCAGGGTAGCTGTGCAACTCTGGCTCGGCGCTCCCTCCCTGCCCAGTACATTCTCTGTAAATGAAGGAGATATGGGTCATTATGGAAAGGAGTGGTAAGGCGGGAAGCCTTCATGAATAACCTTACAATGAGGTGGGCTTGGAGGAAAGATCTGTAGCCCAACAGACGTTCTCCATAACTCTCTGCCTTCAACAGGAAAGCAGGCCTGGGATGCTTTCTGAGTCAAGCGAGGCTGGATGGCTTGGCAAGGTCTTGTAATTGAATGCTACCTTTTTGTTAGTGTCCTTTGAACAAATACACTCTGACCATGTAGACTAGCCTCGTATGTCACCTTTATCAAGATATTCCTTGCATTTCCTTTTTTAAAAAATATATTTATTTACTTATTTATTTTTTATTTATTTGATACAGGGTCTTGCTGTGCAGCTCAGCCTTGTAGTGATCCTTCTGTCTCAGCCTCCCCAGCGCTGGGATTGCAGGCATGTACAAGCATGCCTGCTTTCAGTGGCCAGCATGGCACACCTGGGTTTTCCCGGGCTACAAGGCATGTGGTACTGGGGATAAAATCCAGGCACTTGTGCTTGGTGGGTAGGCTCTTGGACCACTCAGGTATCTCCTCAGCCCCTTTCATTTGCTTTTAATTGTTCATTGTTTACTTTATAGCCTTTTTCTCTAGCTTATGATTTCCTTCAGGTTGAAGATCCTAGCGTTTGTCTCATCCATGCCTCAGCACATTTACGAAAACACTTGCATGTGTCCATTTTATTATTTATTTCTACTCGGAAATGTGTGCTGACCCTAAATCACAGGCCATAATGGGCCTATAGATCAATACATGTGCATCTAATTCAGTTGAAATGTGTTACTGAGGTACAGACAGGCATCACGGGGTGAACAGAGTAGTATAAGATGGCATGGTACCAAGACAAGCGTGCAAGTTTGCTTACTGTGCACACTGACCAGAGTCCTGAATGCTGAGCTAAGAGGGGAAAGCCTTTGTGCATGAGGAGAGGGCAGCTGGAATCAATAACTAAAGATGCACCACAGGACATCCACACCGACTATGAGTTGTGCTGCGATACACGCGAGGGTACATGCAGTGCTTTCATAGGGTGTCTTAATTTGAGGGGTAGATATTTTAATTAAGATAACTTAATTTTGGGGCCAAAAGAAATTCCTGATTTTAGGTTTTACAAATTTAATTTAATTTGAAATTTTAGGAAGCTCTCCAGTGATTCCTATGGTGTTTGCACCAGCTTACATTCCCGCCAACAGTGTAGAAGGGCTCCTTTGACCTGCAGTCCACCAACTCTTGTTAGGGTGGCCTCCTTCTGGAGCAAGATGAAATCTTAATGTTTTTTCAATTTGCTGTTTCTGATGGCCAGAGATATGGAACTTCTTAAGGTGCTTATGTGTCCAACAACAGAAGAACGGAGAAAGAAAACACGACATTTACACAAATAGAGCACTGCTCTGCCATACAGAAGGATAAATCTGAGTCATTTGCAGGAAAGTGGAGGTACCTGGAGACCATAATGTTAAATCGAAAAATATAGACTCCCAAGCTTAAATGTCACACCCAAATATGAGAAGTTCAAAGTATATGTATGTTAATGAATAAAATAAGAGATCAAAGACAGAAAACAGGGAGCTAGATGTCCTGCAATGGGAAGCGGCTAAGATATGTAAAGAGGGGGAAGGACAGGAAAGGAGGATGAGAAGTTAATTAAGGTGTGCAAAGTGCAGGCACTGACTCCCACAATGAACAGTGCCATCATGCATTGCTCATGTGGTAAGAAAATAAAATTAGAGAAAGAATCTATAGCAATGCGACACCAAAACCAAGCCACTTGACTCTTTTTGTAGAGTGTAAATGAAGCATAATCTTAAGTTATCGTTCAACGTCAAGGTAACAAGTCCAATTCAACAAGCCTACAGTCAGCTACTAATTTACTAGTGATTTTGCCCTTGGTTCCCTGATGGGGCCAAACGATATCCACAGAGTTTATAGAACTGAAATTAGAAGCCCATTAATTTTCAGTCCATTAGGGTGACATGAGCCCCATAGGTGGACAACAAGGAAATCCCTGGCTTGGTTCCTGATCGCTCTGCAATGCTGCGGATTCCACTTAACACTCTGCCATGACTCTCTGCAGGTATGCTTGGCTGCCTCGGGCTGGGAGTGTTTCACACTGAATGGCTCGGGCAGTCCAAGCAGCTCCACAGGAAACATAATACCTGCCCTGGAGAAAGTCGTGTCACTTAGGCTGGCACTGGCTGGCTGTGCATGCAAGCTAGCTGTTGTTGGCACTAACAGACCACTGTGACCTTAGCTGAACATGTCACCATCATGACCCTTAGGAAACGATGGCCAGAGAGAAGTGTTCTGTAAACGGTTCCAAAGCTCACATTCTCTGACACACACTGTTTATGCCCGTGAATAATAACTAACTTGAGTACATTCACAGAATTTAAAGTATTCAAATGAAGCCTTTAATCTGGACATAGCCATAAAGAGAATAGAAGGCGATGCTACAAGATACTGGCCAATTTTTCTCTATAAGTCAAAGAATATATGAATTTTCATTCACTGACCTGACAAAATCTATATTTTTCTTCTCCTTAGTCCACTATCGATTCCACACAGAACCCTTGTACTGACATGTGCTGAGCTCACTGCTGTTTTATGTTGAAACGGGGTCTCACTAAGTTCCTAAATTTCCCAGGCTGAGTTTCACACTCGCTGTCTTCTGGCCTCAGCCTCCCAGAGTTCTGGGATTAGAGAGAAGCGCCACCACGCCCAGCTGACCTGACATCATCTTTTTCATCCATCACCACTCGCTCTGCCTCCTCAGCAGAAAAAGAAGTGCCTGGTTGCCAGTCTTCCTAACTTATAAGTAAGTTCACAGATTGAATAAATCAATGCACGTATAGAATACCTACATAAGAGTGTTTTGTCACTAGAAAGCCCCTCCCAACAGTACTTATGCTACATGAGCCACTGCATCTTCTGAGATGGGGGACTCCATGTGTAGTTCAGAACACTCAGTATGTTTTCTAGATCAAAGCACTTATTCAATTATTAAACTAAAACTCTTTTACAGTGAACAAAAGGAGAGATGTGCCATTGATCATACTTGTGTTTCATCTCTTCTTTTATAATAATTTTCTTATTAAAAATAATTTTCTTATTGCTCTTTGTCTCACCAGAATGGCTTGGCCATCCAGTGCAGTGCTGAAGGGAGATGATGGTGGGATGTGCTTCCATCTAGTTTCTGAAGTTTGTTTTGCTTTATTTTTAAAGTGCTGAGGATAGAACATAGGGTCTTGTGCATGCAGGGCAAGAACTCTACCACTGAGCCACATTTCCAGCCCTCCATGTGTCATACTTATATGATCAAACCCAG
Source organism: Octomys mimax (assembly GCA_002564305.1). Lineage (NCBI taxonomy): Eukaryota > Metazoa > Chordata > Mammalia > Rodentia > Octodontidae > Octomys > Octomys mimax. Next base: position 8,532 of record NDGM011249383.1, read on the forward strand.
CCACGTCAGGGCTTCCCTATCACCCAGTGATAGTATTGTGATACGTGCTTCTCAGAAGTCCACGAATGACAAAACATGTCTCAGTGCATTTAAAATTAGTATTTTACCAGTTTGGATTTTTTTTTTTAATTGAACTCAGGCACTTGTGCTTGCCAGGGAAGTGCTTATTCCACTGAGCCATCTGCCTGGCCTCCAGTTTAGGTGTTTCTTACCTGAAGTCTCTCCTAAAATTTCACTAGCAGTTACACTCCTGCAATTCTCTGTGGCTCATTACCAGTCCAGATTCTGGAACCATGAGCTCCAGTCTCTTGTGACTGCTGTATTCCCTCAGCACCCGCCTGCTCTGACAAGCTGCTCCTGTAAGCTGTGGAAAGCCAAGTATCTCTTCCCCTGAGCTCTTGAGAGCAGAAGTGCGGAGCACACTGGGAATGTGTTGGCTTCTGTTCCACAAAAGGTGTGGCTTGGTGGTGAGGGGCCGCAGGACCCAGCTTCCAGGCCGACATATATATATCTGGATTCAGAGACCTCTAGGGAAATTTTTCTCAATTGACTCTCTGCTCCATAGCAGGAAATCTCTTCACTGTATTGAGGCCAACTTGTACAGTTCACATCCTCAGACAGTGGGTGAACATCACACACGTGCTCTAGGTACCTAGTGGGAAAGCTTGTCTATCAGCACAGGCTTCTTTCTCTGGTCAAGGAGACTCTCAGACAGCAGCAAGGCCTGGCACTGGAATTCCTCAGCTCCTGGTCTGCCTCACAGCGACCACAGCTGTTCCGTGCACTCCTCTCCATTCCGATCCCAGCTCTGCCTCCTGTGCTTGCCCACCTAGACATTCACTTCTTTCCTTTGAGTAACTGAGCCCTGGCCTGACCTCTCTAAATTAGCTCCTGCCCCGGTCTCAGCATTCTTCTCCTGGCTCCCATGATTCATTCCTGACCAGGCTCAATTTGATCTGCTTCTTTTGGCACCTGCTCCTGTGGAGAAGAAGACATAACATGCAGGGGTATTTCTCTATTTATTAGATGAGTGAAAAGGGTTTAGCAACTTGCATGAGGAAAGTTAATGTTATCATGTTAGACTGAGCTGTGATGACGGCTGACAAGAAGAAATCTAAACATTCGGCATGTAATCTTTCTATCTTTGGAGAAACAGAAAAGCGAAGTTAGGTTTTTCTGACTCCAGAGCCTTGTGTTTTAACTGCTATGGCACCTCACTCTATATAAACCCATTTTTCATTTCAAGATAATTTATTGAGCACCTGTTTTATGCAAGCCCTTAGGGATAAAAATTCAAGTGAAATGATTTCATTCTTGGATTAGATTTCTGATTGTGCAGAGGACTGTTTGCTATACCAAAGACCTTATGATGTAAAGAGCTACTCATTTTTGTCACAGGAAATCTGTGAGCTCCTTAAGAATACAGAATTAATTAGCCAATCACCAGGATCACTCAATGTCCAGGGAGTCACAGGCATTCAGGACAAACAAGAAAGGATCGTGGCTCTTCTCCTGGTAGGTTCCATGTCGGAGGGCAGATGCAGAGCTCCAGTGGACCCTGGCCAAGTACAGTGACATGCCGGCCGTGCATGAACTGAGCAGTGTCTCTGAATTCCTGCTTAGAAAATCAAATTTATCCCAAACATCCTTCCATGTGGAGTTATAGGCGCCAAGCCAGTGGGTAGCCCATAGTGAAACTTTCTCAATTTAAAGCGTGACTGCACAGTGAATTCATCTATGTTCCTCTTGCAAAGGCCATCATGAATGTGAATGGTCTGCAAAGAAAGCCTCAGGATGAGGTCACGCAGGGAGGTGGTAAAGAACAGCGTGGAGACAAAGTAGTTGGAGATTGTGAAGGAATTTGGATTTCTCAAACCGAGAGTCCACTAGGGAAACATGGTGTTGAAGTGTGTTTTTCTTCATCCACTTATTTCTGTTCTGCTGAAAGTCTGGTTCTTGAAAAAAAAAAAAAATGAGGCCTTTAAATAAATGTGGAACATCCTGAGGGGTCATTGTCTTGGAAAACTCCACTAGTGCTCCCCAAGTAGATTTCCTGCATGTTGCTGGTCCTCGCTGCTTTGTCTTCTTTTCTCTCAACTGCTGCTGTAATGTCTCATGGTATCTCTGAAGCTAGAATCAACAGTTTTATGAACGTCACCAAATATGCCCTTGTCACTCTTCATAAAGGGTCACAGTTCCCCATGTCATCCCTCGGTGACTGTTGCCATCCTGAGGAGAGTTCCTAATGGCACTGCATGGCATTTGGAGGTTTCTTGTTGTCTTAGTTACTTTTCTCTTTGCAAACACAAAATGCTCAACACCCAAAGTTAAAGGAGGAAAGTGTCACTTAGCTCGCAGATCCTGATCAGCTGGCTTCAAGGAAGGGTAACTTCACAGAGGACAGCAATGCATGGTGGGAAGATGACAGCAAATGCAACAAGAGGCATGAGACAGGCCTCCTTCTGTCCCTTCTATTGTATCTGGTCACTGGGATTAGGACAGTGCCAATCCAATCAGTGGACTGCCCCAGCCATCACCACCCTCAGTCCTAGTACCCTTAATCCTAGCATTATACCAGGAATCAATCATACACTGTAGATTCAACCGCCTCTGAAGAACCTCTACTAGTACAGGAAACTTTGGGCAACATTGAGACACAGACCCCAGCACTCAGGTAGGATGGCCAGGTTGGGAATCTCTGTTGGGGATGCCACAACGATGGCCCTGCCCCTCACTGTCACAAGCACCTCCAGCATGGACCCAGGCAGCATTTCAGGGCCTGTTCTCTCTGTCTGTCTCTCTCTGTGTGTCTGTCTGTCTTCTCTCTGTGTCTGCCTGTGCCTGCCTATCTCTCTAAATCTATCTCTGTCTCTGTTTCTGTCTCTCTTTCCTCTCCGTCTCTCACTCTGTGTCTCTCTGTCTCCATCTCTCTGTCTCTATCTCTCTGTCTCTGTCTCTCTGTCTCTATCTCTCTCCCTCCAGAAGAAAAGCAATCTAGCCAATCACAGGACTTTAGCTCAGGGACACTGACTTTGGACTCTAGACAGTGGGGAAATACAGTTGTTTTGTTCAAAGCTAACAAGTTTGTTGTGACCGGGTACAGCAGCCCCAGAAAATGCAGAGTCCACCATGAGCCAGGCCCTGTTCACAGAGCAGAATTAAAAACAGGTTCCTGTGATTAGGGATGAAACTTGTCAGGAGCTTGGGTACCAGACTCCAAAGCTGAAGACACATTTCCTACTTCTGCTGTAGAGTGAAATTTTGAAGAATTAAACTTGAGTAGAATGATTGCCAGGCGAAGCAACCTTGCAAAATACTTGACAAGCATCACATGTGGGTACCTATGCCCTGCTTCTCCAAAGCAATCCCTGGCCATTCATATGTAAATTTTTCCCTGTATTTTAGGGAAGAGTCCACAGGGTGTTTGTGGTCTCACTACTAGATCAGACTCATAGTGATCTGCCTGTTTGCAGCCTCCCAAGAGCTGGGAT
>NDGM011249383.1:12072-25595 GCA_002564305.1 Octomys mimax
CTACTAGATCAGACTCATAGTGATCTGCCTGTTTGCAGCCTCCCAAGAGCTGGGATTACAGGTACACGCCACCACATCCAGTCTCAGTTGCCATCTCAGCGCACTCTGGGCACCAGCACAGCATGTCCGGGAATTGGAACTTCAGCTCCTGTGCCTGCTTGCAGGTACTTTAATCTGCTGAGCTATTTGGTCAGCCCTTATATGTAAATTATGAAAACAGTAAATAAATAAAAGTACATGCTACTGTAATTTGGAAATGACCCACAGAAATTATGATGGTCCCAGGGGACCTGGGCATATTTAATTTGATTTTTTTTTTTTTTTTTGGTGGAACTGGGGATTGAACTCAGGCCCTTGTGCTTGCTAGGCAAGTGCTTATTCTACTGAGCTATTTCCCCAGCCCCTTTAATTTGAAATTTAACAAAACAATCTGTTGTTTGAAAAAAAAAAAAAAAGAAAGAAAGAAGGCAAGAAGGAAGGAAGGGAGGGAGGGAAGAAGGAAGGAAGGAAGAAAGGAAAGAAAGAAGGTAGGAAGATGCTGAAATCACCCTCAGTTCCACACAGAGAGAATTATCGTCATCAATCAACACTACCACTCACTGTAGGACGGGGCTACACAGCCAGGACTCAGAGGAGGAACAATCTGTCTTTAAGGACTTTGTCAAATGAAAATAATCCAGAAATATTTGAAAAGTATTTAAGTGTAGAGACTTAATTTAAAAAAAAAACAATAAAGCAATGAATACACTCGATGAGTTGTTCTCTTGCAGTGGTGGCTGGGCCTATGCTGAGGAAAGACCTGCACAGTTCCGACCCAGAGCCCTGCGAAAGTGGACCTGGCCCTGGCCCTGCGAATTCCTCCGTGAAGGAAGCCCAGGCAGGTTGCATGGGTTGTTAGCAGTGCAGCTCAGCTCAGTTACAAATACATGGAGAAGCCCACCCTGAGTGCATGGGACACGCTCGCCCTGTGGGTCTCACTCAGCCAAAGTTGGGGCACAGAATTCCCCATGCTTGGCACACTTGCTGCTGCCAGGCAAGCCAGAGGGTGGCCTCTGCTAGGGGTTCACCACTGGCCGCCCAGAGACACAGTTGCACTCACACCTGGCACTACACACTGAACCTTGTCATGAGAGGCCATGAGGAGAAGAGAGTGACAGGGAATCATCACTGAGCCCCAGGCTTGACACTGTCTTTACGTTGAACTTCCAACCTGCAGGCCTTTGAGAAATCAATGCCCAGGTTCCACTGTGTCATGGCAGGTTGAGCCAGGCTAGCTGGAGGGGTGGAGGAGACGAAGAGGGAACTGCTGCTTGGACTGCTGGGTTTCAGTGCAGCTGTCTCTGCATGCAAGTCAGATCCATGGGTCCGTCAGGGAGCACCTTTGGGATTCTGCTGCTAAATGAAATAATGTGACACAGCAGACACCATGAATGGTCAAGAATGGGGGAGCTCTGGGAAAGTGTTGTCGCAGAGGGCTCACTGTGTACTTGGTGCTGTGCATATGACAGAAACAGGAACATGACCAGCTCAGTGGGGAATGGTCTGCCTCAAGGAAACATCGCTACTCTGCACTCTCAGGGATATTAGGCAGTGTCACAGAGAGCCTGTAAGGAATCACGAGACTGGAATATACTAGGACTTGCCTAGGACTTCTGAGTGTTATGTCTTAGGGTATGCCACAGAGCGTGCCACAGAGTGTGCCACAAAGTGTGTCACAGAGCATGCCACAGAGTTGCTCAACCTCTCAACAGCACTTTCTTTGGACAGATGTGAGGAACTGGGAAATTGTACTTCTCCAGCCTGTCCCCAAGAAGACCAAGTGCAGTCTCTGCACTGGTCCCTGATTTACATTAGGGGTCCCCTTAGTGCTGTGAGTGTTGTCTAGGCACTGTCCGAAAGGTGGCCTTCTCTAACTGGTGAGATGCTCCTGGGAAATGAGTGAAAAGACCCACCTAAGACACAACAGCTTTTTCTGTATTTGCTTCCTCTATGCTGATGCAGGAAAGGGACAAAATCATGCAAAGCCAATGAAAAAACTTGCAATTTCCCCCTCTTTCTCTCCAGGAAACTTTTGCATTTTAGGGGTTGGAAATCTAATTTATTTGAAGATATTAGCGACTTAGGCACCAAGCTGTGATTCCGAGACAATCAGTAGTAGTGAATGTCCGCTTTAATTTCCTCTTATGCCTGTGAAAGGCCGATCTTCATATAGGAACACAGCATCGAGAAGCCCCGAAGTCTTGTGATGAAAAGCAGGCTTTACGGCAGATTTGTACTAATAGTGTTTAGACAAGATATCACGTCTGCATCTTGTCCTCTGAATAACTACTATGAAGACACCAATATGCAATGCATTAATTATTGTAACTGTCCTACTAACCTGGTTTGAAACTGTCTCACTGTTATTTCTTTCTCACTAAAATTAATTAAAAAATTCGCTGATCCATGAAGCCTGTGCAGAGGCTTGGCGTGGGGCTGAGCGGGAGGTCAGAGGCCACAGCCTGTTAAGGCTGCAGGTCGTCTCTGCATAACTGCATGGAAGGAAGAGAGACAGGTCCAGCATGTTTCCTGCCTGAACGACACCAGCTCCACCCAGACGCTGCTCGCTTCGCGTGCTCCGATGCTCACTGATCATAAAAATGTGGGCAGAGTTCATTGAGTCTCAACACCTGAGACACGTCACTCAAAAGTTCTGTCAGATTTGCAGTAGAAATGATAATGGTCCTAATTATCTTGTTCCTTTCAATTGAAGGGCTAAAGCGCAAAAACAAAAGACAAACAATATAACCCAAAGCTGCTCTTACACTGAGAAGGAATGTGAGGAGAAGTCTCCTGCTGAGGGGCGCAGAGTGGTTCAGGGGGGAAGCCACAGCTTCCGCTTCCAGTTCAGTTTTAGTAGAGCAGTTCAAGACGCGTCTTGGGTCAGACCTTGACCACTCACCATTGTTCTGATTTTACCAAGCAGCTACCATGCACTAGGTGCCCAATAGATCCTGTCCTGGCAAAGGAAATACATGAAGAAGATGGGAGACCAGCCTTTGAGGGCGTGCAGGACAGACCTGCCACCCCTGGAAGAGACCATCGTCCTGAGAGAACGGGGGTCCATGGCCGAGGAAATGGAGGTGGAGGTGGAAAGGGCTGTGAGACGACACCCGTGCTGCTGGATGCAAAAGGGAGAACTGGCTTCCCAGCAGGAAGCTCTCCAGATGAATCTTGCGCACAGCTTAGGAGACAGAGAAGGCCACTCAGGTGAGCAAGGATCCTATGGATGAGGACAGCTGCGGCAGACAGTAGTGAGTGGCTTAGTGTGGCACAGCAGGCATTTACGATGGCAGGTCCCGGGCAGTGTGCAGGCAGAGACATCGAAGGGACCGCTCACGAGTGCTCACTGCTGGCTTATCAGATGAGCAAGAGGGCGGTAGAAATAAACAAGGCAAGAGATGCTGAGTGTGAAACTTAGGGCTTGACATCAGGATTCCGAGTGCTCAGTGGCGGTTTAACCTCTGCCCTCTACTCCTTCACTTGAAAATTGATGAAGAAATACTGTCTTTTTATGTAGATTACATTAAACCTGCTTCCATGGTTTTAGTACCCTGAACAAAGTATTCAACAGGACAGTGAGAATGAGTAGCCTTAAGATTTATAAGAAACAAAAGAAGCTCGCGTATGCTGCACGGGTTGGGAAGGACACTCGTGTGGGTAGCGTGCTCAGTGTGGCAGGTGGCAGCCCATGAGCACCACCTTGTCTTTTGTCTTCTGCTTCTGTTACTCTTCATGCTGTTCTCTTTTTAAAAAAATGACTGATTTTTGCTTTCCTTTCTTCCCATCCCCTCTTGCAAGGGTGGTAGCCATGTAGCAGGCCTTGAGGAGTCTTTCATGAGGGCTGGAACACAGGTGATGCCGGCACCCCACCAGAAAGCATAGCCATTGAAACTGGGTAAGAAATATGAGTAAAAGTGTTTTGAAAAACTTAAAAATGAGGTAACACCTGATGTGGGGAGCTGTAACTACAGAAATAAGACAGATGAACCTTAAATTACATGAGAATGTGCCGTGAAATCCAGAACAAGGCCTTTTGGAAGGATCTCTCGAAAGACCTCTTTTCAAAAAATTACTTTTACTGGGAGACTTGTGCGAACTCATAAGGGCTTTGCACTCAGGACCTGAAATTTCCTTCTGACTGTAGAGAGTGTGTTATTTCCTCTTCCACAAAACGAGAGCCAGGTCCAAGGCTGGTCCCTAGAAGGCAACAGTCCGCCCCTCAGTCAGGTGTCAACTACCATGTTTATGCAAAATGGGGCAGCAGTTCTGTCATGCTGGATTAAACTGTGAAGAATATTTGTAATAGCAAATATTCATCATAATTTCCACTCAGTTTTTGGGAAATGTAGTATATACATCTTAAGGTGACATAAATGTTCAATTTTTGTCTATTTCCTTCTAATCAATCAAATTTTTTTTTCACAGATATAGACAAACATTCTAAAGTTCTGTGTTTGTACTGGAAAACAATGGAATTTGCTTTAGAACTCAAAAAATCACTTTAGCCAACATGAAAGCAACCTCTAATCTCTTTGAATGTTTGCCTGCACATTTTTGAATGTATTACTAGCCCAGAGAAGAGCAATCCCCAGAACAGGAAGAGTGAGGTGCTGTGTTGTCCATGAATATTACTGGCCAGTGATGGTTGACATCCTAGAAAATGTTTCACATGCATTTCCCTATTTATGAACTATATGAGTATCGGCATCTTAAAATAATTTCATTTTGATGAAAGTTTTGTAAAGTTATTATTTATAAGTCTGATAGACAATAAAGGAACTTCAGGTAAGAGATAGTGGATGCCATCGTGTTGTTACTGGTAGAGACCGAATATCTGTATTCCTCCAAGTTCACTTGTTGTACTCTGAACAATGAATCAGCATCATCTCCTAATGTAGCGATGTTATCTGATGGAAGGTCTTAGGAGAGGTGTTTCCAGATTTTTGGTACCCTGAACAAATATTAAAGAGGATATTACAAAGGAGTAACAATAGTAAGATTAAAAGCAAAAGAAGGGGCAGGGGAGATGGCTTAGTGGAATAAGCGCTTCCCTGGCAAGCGCAAGGGCCTGCACTGAGCAGGAGCACTCCAGTTGAAAGAGTTAAAAGCCCCAAGAAGATCTGACAATGATGGAGTTTCTCAGAGTACTGAGATTATGGGATGATCGATATTCAAAGTCCTGAGATTATGGGATGATCGATATCTGGGGATTGACAGGACTCATGGTCCAACAGGATACCTAACTCAGTCCACTTATTGGAAAGAAGAATGCTTTGTAAAGACAAGGATTTTAGAGGAAGTGTCATAGCCCCCAAATCCAGGGTGGGGTGCGGGCTCCAAACCACAATGCAAGTAAAGCTGGACACAGGCCAGGGTCTTGTACTTTGGGTTTTGTACATGTTTTAGGGTCTTGCTAGACAGCATGACTTTATCTCTTGTTTCTTTGACATTTTAACATAGTATTCCTCATCTGATTTTTCTATTTATGCCCCATGACTTTCTACCTCCTGGTAAAATCACACTAAGAATCAGGGCACCTGGGAAGTAATTGGGTCATGACGATGACAGTAATGATCGGAATTATAGGACTGGCATTACGCTCTGTGTCTCTGATCTCTACTACAGAAGCATGGGGGTGGGGTAGCCACCCTTGTGCAAAGCAGAGGAGGCCCCAACCCCAGTGCACACACATCCCGCCATCACTGGGGCACTGGGGCACGCTGACCTCCAGAATTTTGACAGGGAAGTTGCTGTGGATTCATGCAGTCTCCAGTCATGTGTCAGTGTGATCTGGCTAAGACAGCCATCCCTCTTCCTTGGGTCTGGTTGAACACACAGACATACCCAGACATCCCCCCACCACAAGCTGGCATGTCCTAAGACTTTGTAATCAAGAATAATATTAACCTCAAAATTAAATTGATATTAAGAACCTAGAGAATCAGAATATTATTGTTCATCTGTGATTTGGATTGAATTTTGCAACACTTATGTGATAGTGTAATGTATCAGGTCTTTAGTGGTAATGAGTGAGAGCAATTTAGCCATCATTTATCAGCATTTGGAGTATTTGGAGCAAGGTTTTAATTTCAGAGTGCTTGCTTAACCTTTCACTGAATTTTGATCTATCTAAAAGGTCTTTGGTTGTTTAGTTTTAAAGCACGTGTAATTTGCAGTAGTTAAGAGTATTACCATAGAATTACATGATATATTCAAACCAGAGCGTCAGTATATCTGAATTAATTGCTTCTATTCCTTTTAATATTGCTTGATTAGAGATTTATTTGTTTTGATGATTTGAGTTCTATCAAGAAAATATTTCCTTTCGCTGAAGAAGACATTCTATATAATAATAATAATAATAATAATAATAATAGGAGTAGTAATGACAAAAATAATCCTTTAGAGGAATTACTTTTCCTTTTTGGACTCCATGCCCACTTTAAAAACATACATAAGACATAAGAAATAAGACTCTTCTAAAACTAAAAGTCAAACAAGAAATCCATTTCTGTATGATGCTCATGCAATCAGCCTTAAACGTGCTGAATCTGAAAGGTCTCAAAAGAGCCAAGAGGTTTCAAACGCTGTGCTGAGAGGAAGAAAGCATTCTGGGCATCAGACTGGGCCCTGCCAACTCCACATGGTGCGGCTCGCTCAGCAAATATCCAAGGAACACTTCTTAGGTGCTACCTTCAGTGCTAGGTCCCGGAGATGCCGGTGTTGGAAGGCAAGATGTCCAGCTAGAGTCCCTGGACAAGGGCTAAAACTTATAAGCAGCTGATAAGTATACCATGTAAAGGAATGTTCAAAAACACAGTGTCTGGTTTAAGTTAAAATGCTACTGTCATAACAGTTGCTGCGAACCTCCTTCAGGATCCCAGCTGCAGCTTTGAACACACTTACCCGATCATTCTCGGCACTGGAAGAATCCGCTCTGGAACACACTTCCCATCTTTACCTCTGTTTTCTTGGCTCTCTCAGTGTCCTGGTCTGACCCAACACTTACACATTTCTTGGTCTTTTTGACTTTGAGAAGGAGCCCAAAGGAGTGTGGGGCCATACCTGGTGAACAGGTAGATGAAGACCTGACACACTGCAGGTGCCAGGCACCCACATTTCCCTTGGAAGGGACTTGAAAGCAGCATTCACCACACTTTTGATCATACCTCATGGAGAAAGGAAAGAGGACCTGGAAAGCTGCATGGGAAAGTGGCAAGAAGAACGGGGTTGGAGCAAAATGGGAGGGGGTACCGAGGGAGGATAATGGCAATGTGTCTGCTACTATAATAACTTTTTTAAAACTAGGAATTCACTGTATATTTTTCTCTCTTTTGGAAGTATATTTAATAACACTATTCATTTGAGTATAGCTAGTAAACATATAAGGCATGTATAACCAGAAGGATAACTGGTGCTGAGGGTGTAAAAACAGTCTCAAAATGAAATGGAAAAGCTAACTAGAAAATTTATGATGGGATCTCCCATTTCCAAGAAATAATCTTACAAAAATAAGTATATGGCATTTCCCTAGGGAACCTTCAGAGCAGAAGAAACCAAAGAAGAAAAGCAAGCACAGAGCTAACGGGCTCACAGAGCATTCAGTCAGAGTGCAGAAATGCAGCCCAACAGCTCACTGGGGCTGCTGGCCTGGACCCCCGCTGCTCCTCCTTGCTCTGCAGGGGGACCCTGCTAGGACTGCTGCGGGGCCACCACCCTCTACCAGGAGGAGAGGGAGGCTCACAGCAGAAAGGGGATCATAGAAATGCCATAAGGAACGTCAAAAGGCATGAGAACAGTGCAGACACTCCGGACCCTTCCTCCATCTAAGGAGACAGAACTCCTCTCTCCCTGCAGTTTTCTCTTGCTATTGGTGTAAACCAGGGTCAGAATTAAAAAAAAAAAAATACAGAAAGAAAGAAACCTCTAGACCGCAGACAGTGATGTGCCCGCACTAAAGGAAATGGCCATATGCCAGCATTAAAAGGTACTGCCAGCGCCTATCTTAGAAACTCAGGGAGACACAGCAATAGCGTGACAGCGGCAAAGCTCTCCTGCAGTCAGCTCCCAGTAGAATCATCCATAACAACTAAAGCACCAACCGAAGTGTCTCTGTGTCTTCGGTCTTTAAAGGTTTCTCATTTTCCCTGAGCTCCAGTACAATCGATATTACTAACAGCTAGGGGTTAGGTTGTGTTGTCTAGTCATCTCAAGAGCCTGAAGGTCCTGGAGAATACAGATTCCGTGACTGTTCTGTGTGTTCACATTATAGAAATAACAAAGATCAAGGCTATTTGTTTACAGGTTAGGCTGCTCTGGGATATTTGCTTTTTATTTAACATTTCCCCCTCAGCTTGAGTTTTTTCAATTCAATTTGATTAGCAATTAGCAAGACCTTAGAGTAAAGAAAGTGAAACTACTCTTGCTAACACTCTACAGCTGTTCAAAGGGGAGGACTCCTCATTATGACTTAAAGGAAATTGCTCTGTGCAAGAATTTCCATTTAGGTTACAGGCCACCTTTTAGATGCTAGGACACACATAATTACATCTCTTTCCAAAACAGTGTGGAAATTCTCACAATCCCTTCATTTTAGATCCTGGCAATTGGAGAGGAAACAGCTGTGAATTAGCAAAGCAAACTGCACTCTGTAAGATCAGGATAGTGTGTCCTTAAAGGTAGACAGATCAAGGCTGCGTGAGTGACCGTCCTCCCTGAGCGGGGGTCTCTGCTGCACCTGCCCACGCGCTCTTAAGGAGTGCTGCCTGCTCGGTTCTCTTTCCCAGTGTGTGAAAGTCTATTACTTACTTTATAAGCTACAGATAGTTTTTTTTTTACTTTTTGTAAATGTACTTGTTAAATATAATTAATAAAAAGAAAATGTACCATAAACATAAGGATACAGAATTTCCAAAGAAGAAGATAGGGAATTAACAGTGGTTATTATAGTGCATATAGTTATCTCCAAAGATTCAGATTACAACAGGCGTGTAAAATTGATCAAGAATATAACACACATCGTTCATTTTAATGAACTACAAAAATTAGTAGTATAGTTATCTTAACTATGTTGTGTCTATTTATATATATACATTATACATATATAATATATTATATATTATATTAAATATATTATATTATATATTATGTTTTATATTGTATATTATATATTATATATGTATAATTATATACTATATATTATTATATATAATATAATATATTATACATATATTATATATGTATATATACATTATATATGTATACATATATACATATATATGTATTTTTTTTCCTTCCTTTGTGCCTTTCCTATTTCTGTTCTTTCTTTTTGAGCAGTGTCTTTCATGTACACAATATTTATTGGGTATTTTGGAGCTTATTTACTCTTTCTGTTGTGTACACTAGGGAGACAATACAATGTTTACACAACCACCAGGCAGGGCAAGTCATTAGACAGAGGGGGAAAGCAGGGCAACAACAGCAGGAAAAACGTCATGACAAGGATCAGCCAGCTCATATCAGTTGTAGCCCCCAATGTAAATGGCCTCAACTCACCAGTCAAAAGAATCAGACTAGCAGAATGGATCAGTAAGCAAGATAAAGCAATATGCTATTTACAGGCAATACATTTAACTCAAAAAAGAAACAATAAACTGAAAGTCAAAGATTGAAACAAACCTCGATGTAAGAGTAACCCAGGAAAAACCAGGGTTAGGGGCCGGGGAGGTGGCTCAGTGGAATAAGCGCTTGCCTGGCAAGTGCAAGGGCCTGAGTTCAGTCCCTGGTTCCACTAAAAAAAGAAAAAGAAAAAAAGAACAAAGAAAAAGTAAAACCAGGGATAGCTGTACTCTTTGCAGATAATGTGAACTTCAAATCAAGAATGATGAAAACAGATAAAGAAGGTCACTACAGACTTGTTAGGGGAAAAATTCAAGAGGAAGAGATAACAATCATAAATATGTGCGCACCGACTATGGGAGCACTCAGCTATAATAAGGCAAATATTAATAGACATGAAAAATCAAATAAGCAGCAACACAGTTGTAACAGGGGACTTCAACATCCAGTTGTCACTAAGAGATAGATCCACTAGATGAACAGTCAGCAAAGAAATAACACAACTGAACCAAACCCGCAAACAAATGGGCTTAGTGGACAGTTGCAGTGTTCCACCCACCAGCACCAGAATACACATTCTTCTCAGCTGCACACAAGGTAGTCTATAAGATAAACACCTTTACGATAAAATGAAAAGCATTGTTCATGCATTTAAATAGTTAGTCTGTTTAGATAAAACAACTCTGTAAATAGCACCTTAAAATGCTACTTGTAATCTTGTTTAAATAGCCAGAAATGTCCCATTATGTTGTAAAATAACATGAGGTGGGTTCATATCAATTGTATTGAAAATAATAACAATATTAAAAAGCACAAATACATGTGCATCTATATTTATTTCATGTAAATGGGAACATATAACTACATATGCACATTTTCTTATTGATACAAAATATAAGGAGACAGTGCACACATGCTATTTATTGAATCAAGAGAAGATGACCACAGCCAGCCAAACAGCTCAGCGGGTTAAAGCGCCTTCCAGTAGAAGCAGGGGTCAAGGGTTTGATCCCCAGGCCTGCGGTGCTGGCCCTGCCCCCAGGGCTCACTGAGATGGCCATTGAGATGGCGTGGTGGCACGCACTTGTAATCCCAGCACTTGGGAAGCTGTAAACAGGAGAATCTCTATGAGTCTGATCTGAGACCCTGAACACACTGTAGACCCTTCCCTAAAAATACAGAAGAAAAAGAAAGAGAGAGAAGATAATCATGAATTTCGCTCTGTTTCCTTCCTGCTTGCTTGAACCCAGGGCCTTCTTGCTGCTCTACATTCCTAGCTTCTTTTTAAATTTAATTGATTTATTTTTTGAGACAGAGTCTCACTAAATTACGTAGGTTAAACTCAAACTTCTGGGTGTTATGTTCTTAAAATTCCATTCTGAGATATTTTTCTTTTTTTCCTTTCTTTTTATGTGTGTGTGTGTGTGTTACTAAAGACTAATACCAGGGCTTTTGCACTGAGCCACCTTTCCTAACCTTATGCATATATATGTATATATATATAATATTAATATATTACATATATATATATATATATTTTTTTTTTTTTTTGACAGGGTCATGATAAGTTCTCTAGCTGCCCAGGCTGGGCTCAAACTTGAGATTTTCCTGCCTCAGCCTCAAAGAGTTGAGCCTACAGCCCTGCCACATCGTGTCTGGCTGGGCAGGAATATCAGTGCCTAAAGCTCTGAAGGCCACAGGAGTCCACGTTCTAAACTGACATTTTCGGTGAGGAACGTCACCTCGTGCGGTTAACGGTGCCCTTCTGTGACAGAAGCAGCAGCTCTCCATCGGCACGGAAAAGGAACCCGCGGGGAGGAGGTGAGGCCGCAGAGCCGGCTTTCCTCTCTGGCCCGCCCTCCCGTCCTCGGCCTTCCCCCGTCCAGCCCGCTTCTCCCCACCTGCTCCTTTCCTGCACTTCCCTATCCCTTCGACATCAGGGTGGATTGCCTTTCCTCCCCAGGGCACGCGATCTAGGAAATGTGCCCAAAGCCAGGCAGACCGGCAGGTGCACGCGCACCTGGGGAGGCGCAGGCCGTGCGGGTCTCTCTGAGAACCTCCCTGAGTCCAGACCCCTCTCCCGCGTCCTGCGTCCTCCTGCTGCAGGGTTACTTAGCGCTGGCTGCGGGAGGAGAGCCGCCAGGGACTCGCTGCCCTGGGCAGGGCGGTTTCTCGTCCCAGCTTCCTTCGCTTTTGATCTGGATGACTGCTGAATGTTGTGTCTAACGACACAAATGCACCCCGTTTGCGTAAAAGCTATCACACTGTGAAGTGATAGTGAGCTAAGAGTTTCTTTCTTAAATTGATTTGAGGAGTCTTAAGGAGAGACATCAGCCAGCACTCTGGGAATTAGTTGCCATCGATATCTTTGTTTAGACTCTGCACTCCGGTTCATTTAAGTGCATTATTAATAGTTTGTGTAGCTCCTTGATGTTTGGAATTCATGTTTTCAAACAATGAAAGATGATAAAGTGATGCTATTTTTATTGCACAGTTTAATTGCTAATTGCTAGAAAAATGTATATTGTTCCCTTCTGGTTCAATTCCTTTGTGACTTAGTATTGCCTGAGGTCATCTTTCAACTAGGTTGAATTACTACTTTTAATCCTGCTTTATTTATTCCCATTGCCTTTAAAAATGCCTATTGAAAGAGAAATATATTCTTAGTCATTGATAACCTGTCCTTTATTTCACCTAGTTATCTGTGGGATCTATTCTTTTTGTTTAGCTTTTAAAAGAATGTTTACAAGACAAATCTCAGTATTCAATTTCAGACAATTGAGTTTTAGAGGATTTTAAGTCTTTTTTTATGAAGTTAAGTGATGTGCAAGAAGAGGGGGTGGGGAGAGTTTTCATTCTGAGAAGTGAATGACTATTTTTAACTCAAAAATAAGCTGAACTACCATTCTTAGACAACCTTCCAGAAAGCTTATCATAATATTTGCTCCATACAGATTTTGAAGACAGGAACTCAGACATTCTTTTCAAACTTTTTATTGTTGTTGTTGCTACTGCTTGTTTTAAAACTTTCAAGAGCTAGTTCATTTCAGCCTTAGCAGATGGCACCTTTTGGTCAGTCGTTCTCCATTCCATTAAGTTTCAAAATTTACAGTCCAGAGTTGCATGGAATCAAGTGTTTTTTCTCCTTTCTCCTGCAGGCCTGAAGGCTGGCTAGAGTAAAGGGGAAAGCACTCGGAGGAAAGTCACAGAGGACAGACAGGAGCCAGGCCCGCTCCCAGGACCTGTGCGTGTCACTACGTGGCAGACCCTCTGGAAAGTGATCTGCAGCTGCCTCTTGCCAGCTAAGACCCCAAGGCTGATCCTACGGTGTTCTCAAATTCAGGAAGAATTTGATCAGGAAAATTTTAAGTTTTCACTTCTTACAATTGAGTAACATCTAACGTGTTACATATATTTCTGTAATTTGACAGAAGCGGATCTTAAGTGGAAGCAGGCTTGTACCTTGCGCACTATTCCCCTGCTTCTCATTCTGCAGTGAAGACACTGTTGTCCAGGTGTGGGGCCCGGGTCTGGAGGTCGTCACTCTTCAGAATTCTCAGTAATGTATTTATTTTCTTTTAGACAAATGACACCTAAAGAAACTATTTCACTGTATCTAGAATTGAAAGCTCAAGTTGGAGTTTTTGCACCAATTTCATAAGATTTCAAAATGTAAAATATTCCAGATTTGACTAATTTTTATTTCTGACACTGCCAGTTAAACAGAAGACCCAACGCTATTATGGGCTACTGGAGTCTTTTAGAAGACTTTG
Organism: Octomys mimax; assembly: GCA_002564305.1. Classification (NCBI taxonomy): domain Eukaryota; kingdom Metazoa; phylum Chordata; class Mammalia; order Rodentia; family Octodontidae; genus Octomys; species Octomys mimax. The sequence continues at coordinate 25,506 of NDGM011249383.1, forward strand.
CCAAGTTTACATACCTATAATATTCAGATAATGGAGCTTAACCAAAAAAAAGGGTATACAGATGAATGTCCATTTTGTATCTGTGTATTC
>NDGM011249384.1:3001-15244 GCA_002564305.1 Octomys mimax
AAAAAAAAAAAAAAAAAAGCTGAGGCGACACTTGTATCACATCTGTAGTGAGGTACTAAGTGCAGCCCAGTAGTTTCTTAGTTTCTTGAAATATTTTGTTTTTTCTTCTAAAGATTGAAAAAAAGTTTATTCACTATAAAACATTGGAATGATGCAGAAATACATCAAGAAAAAATAGAATTGGTTTATTTCTTTGATATCTACACGTCCTGCATCTCAGTCATAGTTTGTCAAAACAGTATGTAATAACAAATACTCATAAACTAAACAGCATTTGTCTTTATTTAATAAGTATGAGGTTCTGGGTAATTAATCCTTTTTTTGTTTTTGTATTTTTCTTTTCAACACGTGATCATATTCCCAGACCACTAACACTTCTCTGCTAAAACAATGCTTAATGGCTGGTTATTAATCCATATTTGAAAGATGCATTATAATTTTCCCGTGATGTCACCGTTGCCTGTCTAGGCCCCTTTCTGCATCCAGATACACCCAGCGTTTATGTACTCTGTGGCCATCCAGCTCCTTTTTTCTTTCACTTATTCACGACCCTAGGCATCCCCAGAAGCAGGCTGTGCGGCAGTGTGATGTCAGCTCCTGGTCCCAGGGAGAGCTCACCTTCCGTGGGGAAGGCTGACTGGTAAAGGCCCATCAGCAGATGCTAGGGGTGCTGCAAAATCATGACTTGGGGGAGGTCCAGGGCCCAAAGGCAGGGGCGCATGGAGGACAGTGCAGCATTCTGTGAGAGGCCATGAGCCCTAGGTCCTCACTCACAGTCACTTGTCAGAGGACCAATAAATGAGGAGCGGGATAAGGGAGTGGTGGGCGTGTGTGTGAGAGAAAGTGTGTGTGTGTGTGTGTGTGTGTGTGTGTGTGTGTGAAGCTACTGCTTAGGGAGAACTCTACTGTGGAGAAGGCACCACGTAAGAGGAAGGGCTGGCAGAACTCTCTTCTGGCTGAAACCACACGTGGAGAACTGTGGATGCCTCGTGAAAAACATGCAAGTCATCTATGGGCCCGGTGGAAGAAGAAGGGGTCCAAAGGAGGGAAACACTGAACCCACATAGGGGGTGACTGCAAAGATTTTGCAAACCAGACAAGGATTATGAGTGATCTACATAGACAAAGGGGCTGCCACTGAAGGGTCTCCAGGAGTAGCATGACAGGTTGCATGTGGTAGTCTTGTAAAAACGTAAATAGGGCTGTTCCATAGAGACAGTTGAAAGAGATGAAGAGGATCATGAAGAACCTTAGAGATTTAGCAAGGTGCTGCTCATGAGAGGTGATGACCACTGATCAGGCAGGGCAGTGGGGCTGAGTGATGAGGAAACATCTAAGATTTGGGGTGTTAACTTCCCAGACCACATTTGCTATTTGAAGGTAGCAGAGAAGAAAAAGGTGGCGATGATGCTGCTGGAGTTGATTGGGGTGTCTAGTGGGTAGGTCACCTGCAGAGCAAAGCGATGCTGGGTAGATACACATAGAAGGGCAGTTCTTTTTGTCATGTGAGGTTGACAGGAAGGGAAACGTTGAGGGGTGTTTAATTCCAATATTGTGGGATTTAGGAAAGGATCTCAGGTTGGGAGCAGCTCTGCTTTTCGAATCCATGGAATGAGGGTGGCCCTGGGTGTACTATGTGGCTCAGGCCTGGGGCCTTCCAGGCCCAGGGACACTGCAGTTGTCTGATCACATCACTTAAGCTATGTAAACCTTAGCACAAACCCACATGGATGATAATTGTACTGACACGGTTTAGTGTGTTCCTCAGGAGACAAATGGCAGAGAGGACTACGGTAGCTCTTATCCTTTGAGGGCCATCCTACATCTGAGAGGCAAATGCCTGGCCATGAGGAGCTGGGTGTTATGCTGCAAGGCCGGCTGGCAGCCCACAGCAGGTGCTACTCCCGGATGCACGGCAGTGGGAAGGCAGGGCCTGTGTACCTATGTGATGGACCTGTGTCCACAGGACTCTGAGCTAGGAGCAGGTGAGGATGATGGAGGATCATGCATGCCTAGCATCCCGGGATCAGTGCGGCATCCTCAGGGCCTGCTCAGCCCAGGGCCCTCGCACCCTGCTCCAAGATTCCCACACCGCGGTAACAGTGGCTGCATTGCACATCACTGCAAAGGAGTGGATGCAAACTGTAAATCAAAAGCATAAAATAGATGAATGGAGAAAAATGCGCTTTGGCTCTAAGAAGAGACTTCTTGTGCTCTCTATATAATATAATTCGTAACTGGATCTAAGTGGAAGTGAAGGACATTGGAACCCCTAGGAGAGAAAAGACTTCAATGGGATGACCTTATGGGGCTTTAGAAGAAATTCACAGTCACCTGAGACCACCAGGAAGAAAAATGCTCATGCTGGGAAGGTGATGTTCAATGTTCTTCTGTGGTAAATGGATGAGGAAGTGCTGAGGTTAATTGCTTATTCAGGGGAGCATAGCTTTCTACTTTGATGTGTATACCCCACGATTGGATTCCTCTCTCCCTGTGTCCTACTGCCTCCCAAAGAAACACACTTTGGGTGTGTGGGTTTGATTGTCCACTCACCAGAGATCTGCTTGCGAGTCTACTGCTTCCATCAAATCTGAACCCAGGTTACACCTAAAGGCAGCTGTAACCCTCAGCTACATTTTTCTTTCCCCTGAGGTGAAGAAAGCACCTGAAAAAAATGGTCAGGGTCCTTAGTTGCCTGTGATGGGGGCTCAACTCTCATCCCAGCCTCAGCCCAGCGTCTGCCACCATTTCAGCACAGCCCTGTCGACCTCAGAGTTCAGTGGCCATTGTGCTAGGGAGGTGAGAACCTCAGGCCACCACTGGTTCCTAACTGAGAGTCAAAGGACTCAACTTTAGGTTTTGTGCTCTGGAGTTTATTGGGTTTTGAAGCAATTCCGGGAAAGAGCCTTTGTTCAGTCAAAATAGCTGTGGTGGGCTCTTGCAAAATAAACGCAAACATACAAACAAATTAAATTTATATTTGTCTTCATGTTGTGGATTCATGTACCTAACTGTGGGAAGGAGGTTTTCAGGGACTCTCAGACTCCATTCTCCTACTGCCCGCATGAAGTTTTCTGGCAACCTGCATTCTGGGAGCTAGAATCTAATGTATACTCCCATTTGTTCTCCCCTCATATCTGTGAGATTTTTTTGGTCATATGTGCCTGATCTGTGTATTCCTGGCCTCATTATCGACCCAATGCCAGGAGGCATTTTATGTACAAATTCAGGAAACATATCAATGTGGGTGGTTTTATTTTTTTTAAATCCCATACACTGATATCCTTTATACTGCTTATCAAATGAATGAAGTTACCTGCACCCGTCTTCCAAGTAGGAGTCTAAGAGGCGTACTTAACCTTTATCCTGCAGTTATAAAGATGTTCAACTTTAATTTTGCCCATATTCTATGAAAATGACTTGACAAAACTGCAATTGCCAGTGGCACAAGCCTCCCCTGGGACCACTGCTGAGACCTCTTCGGTGTTCTCCGTGAGCTCTCCTACGGCCTCCGAGGGCAACACCCTTGTGGCTACCTGATGTCCGGCTGACTTGAAGTCCTAGCGTGCTGTGTTGGTCTATTTTCTGATGCTATAATAGAATTTCTGAGGCTGAGGAACTCAGCGGGTACAGAGATTTATTTGGAGCATGATCCCAGGAGCATGGTACTGGCTTGTGGTGAAGGCTTTCAGGCTGTCAGCCCCCGTAGAAGGCAGAAGGTAGCAGGACAAGAGCTGGTGACGGTGTGTGAGCAGTGGAGGCCTGGTTTTGTTTTCATAACTAACCTACCCTCTCGATAACTAACCTAATCGTTCCTGAGAGAGATCACAGTTAGCTCTTTCCTATAAGCTACTTCTCTTCCCCATCTGCCTTCTATCCACTTCTCCAGCCTTATTTTTACCACATGCTGCCTTTGGCCACATCCAGCAACTCAGAGTGCTTTACTCTAACCACATCACTGGGCTTGGGATATCTCTGCTCCACCCATCCCCCAACTCCAAATCATCATTTACAGAATTATAATACTATCCTGGTATCTACTCTGCCCCTTTGCTAGATGTGTGGTCTAGTGAGTGCTTCACTTGTCCCCTCTGCTGCATTAAACCATGGCTGTTTCTTCCTACCTCTGTCTCCCCAGCCCTGTTATGAGATGCCTGTGAAGAGTGCCTTAAGCATTTCAGAACATGAAGTCTTCAATCAGTGTTTAATATATAGTAAATAGTAATAAATGTTGATCAAATGAATGGATAGACACAATATTCTCCAAAATACTGTGGGTCAATCCAGATGCCTTCCCAAGAACAGCAAAGCCACTGTGAGCTTGATTGCTCCTGGATTTCCTAGCTCATCTTACACTATCTTCCAGTTTATTCTACTTTGCCAGCACAGAGTGATCATTCTTGTAGGGCGTTTTCCCTCAGGCACCCTATGCATGATCCTAGCCTCAATTTCTTTATGTTCTTGGAGTCTCTAAGCTGTGCCTCAATCCCAGACTCCTCTGACATCCATATTTGTTTTTCCAGCCGCCTGGTTGGAGCTTTCACTGCTAAGTACAAGAGACCTTGCCTCACCCCTGAGCTGACCCTCTTGCAGGTCCCGGGTCTCAGTAGATGATGCCGCCACCCATTAAGGGAGCAAGTAGGAATAGGAACCACTCTGGACACCTTTCTTCCACTGCCCCTTTCCTGAATCCAATCCATCACCAACTCTGGAAAAATTTACTTCTCATTTATTCATCAAGCTCGTGTTTATCAGACACCAATTATGTGCTGGGTGCCTCTCTGGGCCTTGTGAATTCAATGTGAACAAGACAAGCAAGCTCCCTGGTCTCCCGGACATTACACTAGGGAGAAAACAGCCAATAAATATGTACATAACCAGAGAGTAATACATTCTGTGAATATAGTGAAATATGATGATAATTTGTGGGGAAAGAGTGGTGTGGTAAAAACTTAATTGCCCACCAAATGTTCACTCTTTCTGTCTTCTTCGATAACGAAAAAGTTAGAATTTATTTGAGGAAACAATGTGTCTAGCTAAAAATCAGACACAATATAAAAAATAACATTCTTAGCCACTCTGGCCCTAGCGGTGGTATAGATACAACTGTGGTTGATGACATTGGGAGGAGGTGAAGTGAGGGTATCTGAGAAGTGTGCCATTTTCAGGTGCCTTCCATACCTTCTACTTCTTCTACCTTTCTTGCTGTCATGTGAATAATAGGCAAGTGGCATCAGGTAGCCAGCAGAGGCCAATGAAGGTGAAAGTCCTACCCAAGGGTGGCACAGGCCATGAGTACCACGAGACTGTGGATCCCTGGGGTCTCACCTGATCAATACATTCTTTTTGTTTTATGAGAAGAACATGGGCCGGCTCCATTTACCAAAGCCCCAGTCTGACACTGTTACCTGTCCCTGTCAGAAGAACCACTTCAAATGCACAGCAGACTGCTTTCTATGCTAGAGGAAGTCTTTAGCCATGAAAACCACTCCTGTGGTATATAAGGTTGTGTGGAATCAACTTTTGCCTCGGCCCTCCAACCTCTTTACATTCATCTCTCCTTTCTCTCAGCCTCCAGCCTCTTCCTAGACAGTGTGAGGTGTAGTCCATAACCTGGTTACTTCTTCTCTCTCAAGAGTCTAGTTCCTTCCCTTCCTCCTTTATATCTTAGCATGACTGCCAGCCTGCTGTAGAAGCTCTTCCTGGTCAGTCTGTCTAGGTCAATTCTCTCTAAAACACTCTCTGCTGCATAACACCATATACATACAGAATCCATTTACACTTGTTTAAGTGATTCTTTGATTGTATGAGCACGGGAACTCTGCATTTGTCTTCTATTTCAGCACCTACCAAAATGCCCAGCTCCCAGAAACTTTCTGGGATAAGTGGATGACAGTTATTAAGTGCTTTGCTTCCTTTCCACAGACTCCTTCCTTTGATACTAATCTCTTTCACTGCAGATCTAAAATGTGTCCTTTAAGATTTACAGAGTTCAACTGCGATGTCTCAACCAACTAAATGAGATAATGTCAGTATCGACTGGGTGTAGAATCTAATATGGTAGCGCCTCGGTGTCCACTAGTGGTAGCTCTTATCTTCTTTTTGAATCTATTCTCTCTCTCGGGGAAGAGTTAGGTCTTTAGCTTTCATGTTTTTATAATTCTGAGACATAGGAATAGACCTTTGTAGAATGAGGTTATAAACATGCAGTCCATTGTACAACTGAGTTCCTCAGAGATTCAGTCATGCTTTGTGTTATCCTGTGCCACACAGCTATCCCCAGCACACCAAAAACATCCTAGCACGATGGAGTCAATGAGAGAAGCCAATGGGAAAACTACAGGTTGAAAATGCCGAGTGACATGTCCTCTCGCCAAGGTATAAGAAAGGGATGGAGACAGATTCAGCTTAGGACTAGAGATTCAAGGCTCTTGTCCAGTCATCATAGCTTCCATTTGATAAGGAGTACAATGACCAAGGAGTGGCAACTGTAGAAGTTGACACAAAAATCTCTATGATACCTCCCAGAGATCATAAATGCATTGCTCTCACTGAACTCAATGTTTTATATCTAGATTATAAAATCCAATTACTGGATTATCTGAAAACTTTTTTGAATGGTATCAGTTCTTCAATTAGTCACAGTGCTTTTCAAAGTAAGCCTGGTGTGGGTACAATAAAAGTAGTTGTGAAATCCAAATACACTACTCTTAACTTTTGTCTATCAACTTGTGCGCGCTTCTCAGGCAACAGAGCACCAGCTAACAGAATTCAGGGAGAGCGGGAGGTCTGAGGGATCAGGCCACCTGGCAGAACAGCCTCTCTTGGCCTGCGGGCGGCATGGAGACACAGGCGGCCATCTTGAGCCCACCTTGCATCCCTGCTGCCGGCACCAGTTTGAGCAGCTCACTCTTGTTGCCGAATGAGTTCTGACTAAACGCCATCAACCATATGACAGGGTCTAACAAATATCAGCACTCTGCCAGGTCCAATAAACACCCTTTTCAGGGTAATGGTCCTTAATGAGGACACCAGCCATCAGCTAGGTTGGGAACACACTGTAATTATTACTGGGCAAAGATGTCTGGAACGAGACCTGCAAGAATAAGGATTGGAACAACCTGGGGGGAGGGGAGCTCATAAAGAAAAACTGCCTGAGCTCTAAACTTTTGCCGGTGGGAGGGAAAGCATAAATAACTCAAATTTTAGGGATTATTTCCAAGACAATGTCAATGATATATCTAGGGATCTAGGGGTTAAATAGTCACTCATGTAATCTGTGCCAAATTTTATGTATTTGTAATTAAGTCAATGAGAGAAGTGGAAACTTGCATGATGGAGCACTTGGTTAAATTGGATCTATTACGTGAAGCGAGGAGCACCTTCCATCAAAATAATCCTTTAGGGTCTGCCATGGATGTCATGGATGCTTCCATCAGAGCAGCTGAGACAGCCTTTGCCCCCAAGGAGCTCAATATATTATGGCTGTGTTTGTGTACGGCTCATCTCCCCAATTATAAGACCGAAGCACTAGACACAACCTTAAAGATACAGAGAACTGCTCCCTCCACAAGTGTGTGGGGGTGGAGTGGGGGTGGCTTCACTTTTGGGTGAGACAGGTGAGCAGGGCTCCTGGGAGGAGTTACATTTTCTCATGTATGTGTTGAACGCTAATTTGCCAAGCGTGCGCTCTGTCTGTTCAGGCGCCAGGCTGATCCTCGGTATACAGAGGTGACCGAGTCAGGGCTTTGTCCAGGCAATGATGAAATCCATTGTGGGAGGCTTGATCGATAGGTCCAGAGGGTAGGGAGGATTCTGACAGGTAAGTGCGGCAAGAGAAGAGCATTCTGTAAATTGCCACAGCATGAGAGAAGGAGAGAAGGACAACATAGACATGCAGGAAATCATCAGTATGAAAACAAGGAAAGAGTTTTTACTGTGCACCTACTGACATGTACTTAAGCACTGCACCATGAGTTTTATATATTTTACCTTGCTTATTGCTCACAGCAAACCATTAGTACAGATTATTTTTATCAGAATTGAACAAATGAAGCAATAGAAGATCAGGGAACTGAATAGTTCTTCCCAGCCCACATACTGGCAGGAGGTAAATTCATCCTTAGGCTTTCTATTTGGGTTTAATCCTATAGCTCATCTATCTCCCAGCTCCTTGATTTGCCTGAAACACGGCATATTTGTAAAGAAGAATATCAGGTGAGATCTGAGGAGGGAATTGAATGTCCGCTAACATCTAATTACATGAGCATCAGGTTTACAAGTAAGATTAATCATGGTGATATGAGGTGGCAATGAGCTTTAGAGGGGGCAGAGATGGAGTCAGGCAGGAGGTGAGAACAGTAAGACAGGTGGTTTAGAAATGGTTCCAGTTATCCCTAAGTGGCCTGGAGCCCAGGGAAGTGAGAAGGAAAGCTAAAGTGTGTAGGTGTGACATGGAGGAGGTTGTCCCATCCGGGGTCAGGTTCTGTTCCAGGATTAGATCACCAGTTGCCTCTTGTGCTAAGAGTCAACTGGTCTACCAAGGAGAAAGGCACTCTCTATCTTTCATTTGTCTTCAATAAGTTAATAGATTCTTTAGTTCCAGCTCAAATACATAAGATTAAATGAAAATCATAAGACAAAATCTATAGTGCTCACAGTGGACAGGGGTTGAAAGTACATGCAATTTCTAGGCCCTCACAATTATAAATAAAAACTGCTCAAGGCTCCCGCAGCCCACAAGGGGCCCATGCATGTCCTAGTTGCTAGAGTCTAAGATTTCTGAGTTTAAGAGTAAGTCTCCTGTTTATGAGTACGTGCCCAGGGAGGCTGACTCAAGAGACTGGTCCAGGCTTCCTCTGAAATCCACTTCCAGAAGCTGGGTTCTCAAACAGGGTGGGGTACAGGCACGCCGCTCCTGCTCTCATATTTAGATTACCCCAGTAAAATACCAGGCTGGCTTCCCTTTGACTCCAGTGGGCTTCTGGGCTTCATTCCAGTGTGGTATATGCTCGAGAGATCGTGACTGATTTTAATATTAATCAAAGCCAAACATAATTAAGAAAATAAATCTGACACAATGTCCTGTAATATATTCTGAACTTGAATGGAAACAATAGACAAGTGCTTCTTTGGGTATGAAGGAAGAGTGAAGAGCAACTGTCCACAACTGTCCAACAAGCAAACAGTTGCTGGGTTTGGCTGAATAATTAGACCCTGAAGAAATGATCTTGCTGGACACTGGCCAATAGCTCAATACTTCAGGTATAAGTAAAATAGTTTCACCTGGTAGTTTTAAAAACACATTGTTTTTAAAAGTCAGAGTGAACATTAACAAACGAGTTTTGTAAATGAAAACAAGAATAGCAGTTATTGATTGCAGCCTTTACAAAGAGGTGACTATGTAATACAGAAGGTCCTGCAGTTGTAGCCAGCGATGTTCCACTGTGACAGTTATCTGGCTTAACAATGGACACCTAGTTAAAAGTAATGAAGGGAGTCTCCCCTTTCTAAGTATATGATAATTTGATGCTGAAATCAGTACATTTCCTGGGAATATTGGTTGATATTTCTAAAAAACATAGCGTTGTCTTTTAAATGAAGCTTAGTAGGATGCTTCACAAGAAATTCAGCTTAGTAGGATGCGTTCCCTCCTTTTATCCGTGATGCTATTGGATCTGTAACATAACAGTTTTTATGAGCTCTTTTTTTATTGATGATATATCATCTTTTAACTTTTACTTTGGGATTCTGCCAATGATTTTAATTATAGCAACCCCGGTAAATTAATTTGTGTTCATTCTTCTATAGAAGAATTGTCCTAGTCAGAAAACCTTGCTTCTCCTGATCTTCATTTTTTACATCATCTTGATTATTGATTTATTTTTACTATATTAAGGGAAAAACATGCTTCTGCCAAAAAATGAACTCATGTGGACAGAAATAGAGAGGGAATTATTGTGCTTTACACTGCTGGATAAATCAAATGAGGAAAGAAAATGTTTGAATATTTTAAGAAAAAAAAGGGGATTTAATTATCAAGATTTCTAAAAGAGAAGATGCGCTCCATGCGGCACCTAAAAGACGGAGATTGATTCTTTCTGGACCAGACATCCAATACTAAACAAGAGGAGCAATTAAAAAATGGTGGTCTTTTGTAAATTACTCCCAGAAGAAATCTTGGAAATCTTTCATTTTAGTCATTTCGGTCCAGTGAACCATAAAACCATTATGAAGGAACAAAAATACTAGGGAGAAAATTGAAATACAACAGTAATTAACAATATGAATATATCAAAATAAAAATGAATTGAGAAGATAATGATCACATATTCAGTGTAAAATAAAAATATTAAAACATGCTCAAAATCAAATCTAAGAGCAAAAGATGCTCAAAGCAAATACAGATTAAATCTGGCAGTGTCCCTGACTTAAAAACCAAACAACTTTCTATGTTGTTCTTCAAAATGCACTGTGAAGACATTAGAAAAGGTTTGCTTTTCATGAAAAATACATTCTTATTTCTTTCTAAATAACTTTAACTAGCAATAAGTTTCATTTTTCTATTTACTTTAGAATTATGTTTAACAAGCCCTATCTTAAATTTTCATTTTTTATTTCCACGTTCTCAATGCCAACAAAGAATAATCGAGAAAAACCCTAGGAAACGAGCCCCTATCACAAACACACGGTTCCCTGTGGGTTCTCTAATACTTTACAGACAAATGTTAAAGATTTATTGCACATGAACATCAAACATGGTTTTACTACAGTTCTCATTTGGATCAAATTGACACATTTTACATTCATTTTAGCCTAATGAGATTCTTTCACTACACATTATATTCCGAGTGACCCCGTACATTAAATTTGTGGCATGGAACAAACCCATTGATATAACAAAGCCCTATTCTTACTGGTTTCTTAATTTACAAAAGAGAGAAAACAGTTTAGCAAAATCATAAATCCTTAACAAATGAATGTATTAATCAGTTCTCAACAGAGAATACAAATACTATGTAGCTGGGACGTGTTATGCATGAGTTTCAAATGCAGCATTGCTAGCTAAACTTCTTCCCTACTTGGATTATAATCTGAATATTCAACAGTTCAGGCATATTTCATAATTCAAATTGAGGGACTTAGTAAAGACAAAGTTGCAATCATAGCAGGAATAGAAAATAAGATTTGCAATTCATTTTTAAATCGTTGCCAACGGACTACCGCGATTCAATATTTACTCTTGTGAACAATTACTTATTCTTAAAAGTCAGTCTTATAAAACATTCTTCTTGCTTAATCCTGACGATAAGGCAGAAGGTTGTAACACAGCAGCTGCAATGCTTTTCCTTGAAGCTGGAATAGATGACCTTGAAAAGAGGTGAAAGGAAACTAGAAAATGTTAATTAAAATTATTAGTGTGGTTTGAGGTGCTTATCTTGTTTACTGCAAAGGTGTTGCTCCCTTCTGCATAATTAGGGGTAATTTTACTTACTTTCAAGCCTGTAATTTTAAATATCACAAAGTTTTATCTTCCAGCATGAAGTAATTCATTATTGGTTTCTATGTAACGCTTGATGTTTTAATCAATATGTGCAACTTCTTTGAGTCTGTTATAATTTATCCAGAGATTTTACATATTTTTGTAGTGGCAAATTATGAGTGGCACATGAATTAAAATCTTTTTTATATTTTTGCTGGATTTCAATGGTTTTAGTTTTTGATGTGGGGAAAGGTTTGCATTGATCTGTCCTTTTATATTTCTTTGTGTGAAAGATTTTTCAGGCCAGTAATATGCACAAAATACACTTTTCTGAAGTTTATTTCAATTGGAAATAAAGTACTGTTGTTGCTTAATCCAAATAAAAGCACATTTTTACATGCCTTAAAAAAATAAATGTGCCCTATATGTTATCGATATATTTTACATCTAAGTGGGATATGGCTTCAGGCTTTCAGGAAAAAAAAAGTGCATTGCAGCTTAATTTTATATTATATTTTTTATAGTTATTATATATTGAAGGTTTCAGTGCTTAGAAAGTGGACAGATAACATACTCAAATTTTCTATCCATAAAATACTTTTAAAATAAACCTTTCTAAATTTCCCTACAAAATCTTCCATTTTTGAAAGCTTTTTATAATAGAAAATGGTAACACAAAAGAAAGGGGGGGAAGAAAGAAAAATAATCAGGTTTGATTTTTTTTCTATTTATAATGGGCTGTGTGCGTGCGTGCGTGCGTG
>NDGM011249385.1:0-12594 GCA_002564305.1 Octomys mimax
ATATTATTCTCTTAAAAATATACCTCCCAAGTTGAAAATTTATTAAGACAACTTTTATTATACAGAAATGACAAAAGTAACTTAGTACTAAGGCTTAACATTCCTAGATTGTGAATTTCTATCTTCTGAAATAATCCATCATTTTCATCTAATATATTTGCTATACCATTTATTAAAGGCACTGTGTTATATGTTCATATTTAAGTACATTTCTTAATATCTCTCAGAAGTATTTTTGGCTTCTTTATGTTGCTGCTTCTGTAAAGTATATATACTTCTCTTATTTTCATGAGCATTTTCCATCAATGTTAATCCTAAAATATCTCCAGTGTAGTTGATAATATTTTCTATGCTTAATGCAGTACACTGATGCATGATGGACCACAAAATTCTTCTGATACTAAAACAATGGTAATTTAATCCTTAATACCTTTAAATACTTCATAGATTTGGTGTCTTCTGAAATATTTAAACAGGTTTTAAAAGCTTTATTGCACATGATACTTTATGTCATTGTCTTACAAAATCAGTATAAACTTAATACTGACTGACAAGTATCCACATACTTATGAAACAGTCTGTTCATTGCAGTGTTCAGAGTCCATTGTTAATGTCAGTCTTCCAGTACTATGACAATTCTGATTTGTCCTCATTATTTTTACTAGGTTGTCTTCAGTAACTTCTAGGAGGCTTTCCTTCCCTCCAAATTGCATAAGCAGATACATTATCAGCAGATGTAACCACAGTTCACATATTCCACTCGCTTTCTAGCGTCCTTTAATTCCCTCTCAAAATTTTATTCCAACAAGTTTTTATTTTTTGTAATAGTGTCTTTAGGAAACACCAGTCATTCTTTTTTGGTTCCTTTAAAATAGTTTCTTCCTAGAGAAAGAGATTAAAAAGTTGTTATTTTACATTTTTATAATATATGTCTTAAAGTATTTTATTTTTTCAAGCATATAAGGTTACACTGAAAGTCTGATATAATACAGGAAAATACTGCATGACATTTTTAAAAACCTACAACTTCTAACTAGTGATAACTAATATGTAGGAAAATCAAGGTATGCATGCTCTAAGACTTAAGGAATATATGAACCCTGCAACAGAGACCGCAACATACTGTTGAATCTTTCACCAAAGGTATTTTAAGCTAAGTATGCTGGAACATGCTTTCAGGATAGCCTTTACAAACAGTGAGATGCTCATCTCAAAAACGTATTTTGATATATCTGCAAATTATTTAATCAAATTTTAATATTTAAAAGCATATTTTAGTGGAAGCCCAGGGAGATGACTCAGTAGAATAAGCACTTCCCTGGCAAGTGCAAGGGCCTGAGTTCAGTCCCCAGTTCTGAAAACAAAAAAGGTAATTAACACTGAAAATATTCTGATTATTTTGACCAAGATAATAAGGCTATTCCTTATTGAATTTATACCCTGAATTCCACCAGAAAATCAAACCTTCACCTGAGGATGGCAGATATCTGTTTATAAACTGCTTCTCAGAATCTGATGAGAATATTAAAAGAGGCTTACTTATACCATGTGTACACAGACAGTAACCAAAGAGATACCATACTTCACAGATATGTAAGGGATCTGCTCTGCATAAACTGCTATGTTCTTCTGAACCCTCTGAATATTACACTTCTTCTTTTGGGTGTCAACTATTTTTGAGCATTTTGTATGTCAAGTATTGTGCTCAGTGCATTATTACTTCCTTATATCAACTGAATCATCTGAATTTGATTCCACTTTATTTTACAGATGAGAAAACTGAGCCTCAAAAAGTATAAATGAGCACCAATGGCACGTGTCAAATAAGCATAATGGCTAAGCTTTGAGTTCATCTGTTCTATTTTTAATTTAGCCATACATTTAGATCTCTCTTAGCTTTATACTTAGCAACACTAAAATGTTTCCTTTAAATATTATAATAATATAATAATATGTCAAAGATTAGATTATAAACAAATAAGGAAGTTTTCATTTTCTTTGCAGTGAGAGTTTGAAAACATTTTTTAAAAGTACAAGTAGAACTTTACTTAACTTAGTAGTTGTGTTTGACCAGGAGAAACACAGTGGCCCTTTCATACTTACAGTTCCCACATCCTCAGATTCAACTAACAACAATTTGAAAATATTTAGGAAGAAATGGACTTGCACTATCTATGTCAGCACATTTTCTTGTCATGTATCATAGCAAACACACAGCATTTATAGATGCTATTAAGTATATATAATGCTATTAAGTAAACTAGAGTTGACTTGAAGTACACAGGAAGATGTGTAGGTTATACACTGCATCCTTTTATAGAGGACTTGACTTTGTTCCTTTAGTGAGGGTCCACAATTAATTAATTAATTAAGCTTTCCAAGTTATAAAATCTATTTTCACCAGTCAGTATGGCTCACAGATAATCTTGTCCATTTTCCATTTTGTTGGAAACTACCAATACGCAAGTGAAGCCAAATACAATTTTTTTATTACCATAAACAATTTTTGAGATGTAAAGGATTTCAAGAGACACTTTGCATGTCAGCTGGTAAAACCGCTGAAGACAGAAATAACAGCAAGAATAATAAATATTATTTAAATATTAAAAACTTTTCACTACTAAGCATATAATACAAATTATGTCATTAAGTCCTTTCAGTGTCCTACAATGGAGATTCTGTGTTTTTCTCCAATTTGCAGAAATAATTGCCTGACAAAAAAAGATGTCCCTCAAAATTTGATTTGTTGTTTTTAATTCATAACTTTTAGTAGAAAATAAGGAAACATTTACCCTATTAGTATCAAAATTATTAAAGGAAAATTGACAGAACTGTATATACCTCGGCTTAACATATTAAGATAGTTATACATTATATTTAGCTTCCTGTTTCATTGACCAGGATGTATGTTCTGTGGATATAATATAAATCATAGTAAGCTATAAACATAAAAAACTTACTATTTTCCAAATTTATCACCCTAGCTTCTTTTAAATATGGCAATGAAGAATTCATTTATTTTCATTCCTCTTTCACAAATTTGTTTCCCCTGGCCAAGGGGAAGAATACATACTTTGCAAATCAAGATCTTCTTCTTCTACAGTAAATATGTCTCAACTTTAAGTGATCACAAAACTTTGAATTCTATATTAATGAATATAAGCATCAAAGAATGATAGTATCTCATCACAGCACTAGTTTGTGTTTTGTTAAACAGTCCCAGCTTACCTTGGTGCAGTTTATCACTTTTAATGTGCCCTTTGAAACTTTTAATATGTGTAGCTCAAAATCCTCAGTGATATTCATTTTAATAAATTGCTCCAACTTGTAAGCAGCACGATTTAGAAAAGCAGCTTCCTATCACAGGAAAAAGTCAGATCAGTGGTTGAAATAAAATATTAGGAATGTACAGTTTTCCTAAGGATCCTAAAGCCAGAATTGCATTGCTGAGTAATGCCTCACCACCTTACAGGCTCCCCATTCCTGTTAATCACGTGACTGATGATAACAGGGCTGAAATTGTTTAGCTCCAAGGGAACAGCTCCACGTGTCTAGAGCTCGGTTTATTGATTATCTAACTCTTAGATTCTTTTTTTTACTATTCAGCTTGTGTAACTTTATCTTTCATGGATGAAAACATTATAAAGTCCGTTCAGTATAAAACAGCATATCTAAAGGAAAAGCTCTGGAAGCAGGGAGGATGAAAGGTATGTGTGCTTTTTCTTACATGTATTACTTATGATCTTTAGGAGCCAGGGATGAATAGTTGGTATTAAAAAATAAGGGCCAGATCACCTAAAATACAAGTTTTTATATATTCAAAGCAATAATTAAAAATAATGTATAATTATGAGATGCCATGAAATTAATTTTGATTTTGTGAGTTTGAAAAACACTATCAAATAACGAAGCAATTTCTCTAGTAATAAAGCATATTTTGGAGATTTTATACACTGTAATATTATGCCAACTAGAAATGATACTGGTTTAAAGTTAAGGAAATGCTGAAAATGTTTTGCAATATGTCTACAACTAAATTTTGCCTATCATTTATTTCTGTGTAAGCAATCACTCATAGTAAGTCTTTCCTGCATAGCAAATTGCAGAAAAAGACATGTGGTTTTGAATGAAGCGGTGCTGGTATTTTCAAGGTAATATAACAGAAAAATGAAGTTATCTATTAAGGATAAAACTATAAACAGTAGTATAAAAGAAGACAAAAATATAATTTAGCAGATCAGTAAGAATTGTGTGCTTTAGAACAAAGGAATGCTATTGATACAGTTAATATAGTCTATCAGAGGCACAAAAAATAGAACTTTTTATGAGAACTTTCTAAGTCATTATCATTATTACCTTTTTATCAGCACATGAATGTTTCTTAAAATAGTTCAGTTCTTTTTTCAAGCAATTACTGTCAATGTCTAGCATTTTGTCCTATAAGAAATAATATAAAATAATATTATTAAAACTAAGGACTTTCCTAATCTATAATAATTGTAAAATAATCATAACATTTAGTATCTAAATATGTGTGAATTGTAAAAGTAAAGATACTTTTGCCCAAATCAACTTACTAGACATTAAAGTAGTTTTCTGTACTTGAAGAAAAAAATGTGAGGTCCCATAGAAATATACAATGAATATTTTCTCCCTTTACATTCTGCTCCCTCCCCACTTCAAACATGCTGAGTGCATCACTCTTGGCATTTTCAGAAGCAATGTTGCTAAGTGCTGTACCGCAGACAGGCAGGCACATGAAGAGAGATCATAGTTTGTCCTCATTCACCTCTTCACCGGGTCTGAGACTTCTCACTCTTCCCCAAAGTCAAAATGACCATGAAAGATGAACATTTTGAGCTGATTCAGGACATCCTGGCAACCAAGACAGACCCCACAATGAAAGATACTGAGCTGCTTCAAAAAGGGATGAAAATATGGATAAGTATGTTCAAAGTAAGAAGGAGAATGATGAGGGAATTAATAGCAATGCATCTCTTATTGTAATACTTTTTTTTTGGTACTTTAGGAAAGGGTCTACAGGGTGTTCAGGGTCTCACTACTAAATTGGACTCATAGTGTTCCACCTGTTTACAGCCTCCCAAGTGCTGGGAGTACAGGCGTGTGCCACCACGCCCCTTCTCAATTGCTGTCTCAGCACACCCCGGGGTTGGGGCAGGCAGGGCAGGCCCAGGGATTGAACACCTGGCCCCTGTGTCTGCCTAAGCAGGTGCTTTAATCCATTGAGCTATTTGGCTGACCTTTATTGTAATACATTTTGAGAAAGAATTAATTATCTACCATAACACCTGGTTGCATAATGTAATTCTAGAACTAACGGAGATTTTGGCCCCCTGTAAGTAGAAAAAAGTACCTGTTTTGGAGGATATGCTACAGAGACAAAATATTATAAAGTTTGAAGTTAAGAAGTTGAGATAGAATTATTCCACCCACTCAAGGTCTGGCCACTGTTCAAACAGCGAAGGGAATTTACATTAGGATGAATGAAAAAAAATCTTCATAATGAGATAACGTTGAAATTAATTTTTCAGGATTGATAGTAAGCCAATTTGTTACGATGGAAGGGGAATTTTGCTGAGAAATAGAGGGGTTGATTTCTGTGCATTATAAATGTAGAATCAGAAGGAAGATTGTTACCAGTAGATGTTTTGTTTGTTTGTTTTGTTTTACTTTGTTTTTTTGAAACAGGGTCTTGCTATGTAGTTCAGAGTAGCCTTGAACTCACTATGTACCATAGGCTTGCCTTGAACTCATGGCGATCATCCTGCCTCAGCTTCCCAAGTGCTGTGAGTACAAGTGTGCCACCATGCCTGGCTCAGTACATGCTTTTTTCTTATATATAAAGAAAGTAGTATAAAAAGTCTGGCTTAACTGGATCAAAAGGTTATCTGACATGCTAGGAAGAACTTTTCTAAAAATTAATTTTTTTTAATGCACAGTGTTAGACCAGCTCTATTCAGCAACCTATCAGTTCTATGCTAATACCACTTCTAGAGACACTTTAAGCAATCTTAGCCAGTAAGATAGCATTGACAGATAAGACATAAAGAAAAACAATGATACTTAGTCATGGCCTTATCATCTTCATCTACCTCTCAGAAAACTATGCACCACTCCTATCAACTATGAAAAGCATAAATGGATATTATGGTTTAAATCAAAAAGTGTCCCCTAAAAGTCTCATGTGTTCAGAGGAGGTACTTTGAGGGTGACTGGATTATGGGAATATTCTATTCATCAATGGATTAACCTGTTGATAAGTTTATAGCTGAATATGGTCTTAGGAGTTGGGTCCTAGTTGGAGATGGAACCTGGAAGGGCACATTCTTGTTGGTCTGCTTTCTGTTTCTGATTCCTGGATCCCATGGGTTGAATGCTTTGCTCTGTTGGGTCCTTTCTCCATGCTGTTTATGGCTTGGAGACAGCCAGCCATAAACTGAGCCCTCTGAAGTTGTGAGCCAAAAGAAGCTCTTCTTTAAATTGTTAGTGTTAGGTATTTTGTCCCAGTGTTGTGAAAGTGGCTAAAACAATGGTCTCTGGAATTATCCCATCTGTAAAGCATACGCAGTGTCTGTTTTATCTGCAGAAGTTATGTGTCAGGACGTAAGTTTAATTAACCATTCAACATTTAGAATAACAAGGTTTTCTGAAAGCCTGATACAGAAAAAGAGAAGAACACAGTCCTACTTTCCTGTGCAATTTGATAGAAGGGTGGTCACTGTATCCTTGGGGCATGTTTATATTTTCTAATCTTTGTCAAAGTATGCTTTTGGGAATAGATTTGTTAGCACCGGCATCCAACTCAGACTGCAAAAAGTGTCAAGTGAAAAAGATATATTTAATTAGCTTTAAGTTGCCATTATACACATTCTTGAAATTTTAATGCAGAATTAATATTTGCCTAAGATTAATTTTTATTGATTTTCATTTAATCTCAAGGACAATGAACATGTAATGATTTTTCTTTAGTAAATATGAGTATTTAATATTTTCTTGCCATCCTTCAAAAGGATTGTAGACATATGTATAGCTAATCAGTATAACTTCTTCAATATCCCAAACACAATATGAGAATATGTGACTAAGAATTTTACTGCCAATTTTTCCAACAGTTTATCAAATTTCACAACACAGGAATATTTTTAAAACTTAGTTAGTCCAGTACTCCAGGTGTTTAATAACACTTTTCTGGCAGATCTAGAGAAACATAACGATATACCAGTTTATCTGCCTGCCAAATATTTGTCGCAGAGCGTAAACATTTTATTATTCTCTGAAGTTTGTTTTATATCAAGGTCACAATTATTACCAACTACTTGGTTGTAGCACAGTTTATGAATATATTTTACACAGGTCTCCGTGGGTACCATCAACTGAATTTAATTTAAGTACTATGAGAAGAGCAATTCAGAGTAAGAATGATAAAATCTCAGAATAGTAAAGAACCTTAGGTAGCCATCTATTGATTTAGCAAAAAGTAGAATTTCCCAATAATAGTTTTTACAGAAATCTTGAGCTAAGTGGAGATTACTTCAAGCTAATTATGAAAATGAAAAATCTTAAAAGAAAAACCAACATATTGACTACAAGCTGTAGTACTTTTCATAAAACATGATGCTGCTATTCCTAAAATATGAAATGTTTTTTTCTACTTGTAGCATTAGGTCTTCTTTCTATTGTAGAATTAGGCAGCTTTCTATCTTTGAAATTTTTATTATTACACATTTCTTTGCTTTGAAAACACTAATTTTGTATAAAGTGCATCTTCTATTTCTCTTTTATATTGTCAGCTTTTATTTTTCTTTTAGTTTATTAGTACATGTGTGTAGTACACATTATTTTATAGTATCTTTTATGGCCACTTTCATGCAGTAATGGATAAAGAACACAAGAAGCTACCAGATTCTTAATCTTCATATTGAAAGTCCAAAGTACACGGGGCCGCATGCAGTTGTGGAAGCTGTGGAAGTCCGTTTCCAGCCTCTGCTCTGGTCTGAGTACTGTTCATTGCTTGAGGAAGGTTGGTGCTTCTCCGTGACACAGCTTGGTTTTTTTTTTAATCCCCTTTCACTTCCCCGATTTTTTTTCCAGTTATTTTGTGAGTATTGATACACAGTATTTTATTTTCATTTTCTGAAAGGATGTTTAGGTAGATTATTATTCAGCTAATATTTAAGGTCTCCACTCCTCTAATAGATTAATAGATTCACTTCCCAGGGCTGCTATGACAAATAATCATAATCCTCACAATTCAAAATAAAGCCCTTATTATTTGTCTCTTCTATTTTCTGGTGGCTTCAGCACCCACTGTTTCCTTGTCTTAAGGACACATGGCCAGTCTCTGTCTTCATGCTCGCATTGTTATCTTTTTGAATCTCAAATCTCTATGATTCTCTCTTATGAGCATATGTGTAATAGCATTTTGGGCCCACTTGACTACTTCAGGATAACATGTCAAAATACTTGACTTCACATCTGCAGATTCCTTTACTTTACAAATTCTAGGAACTAGAATTTGATATTCTGAGTGGCCATTATCCTACTACAGAGAAAATATTACTCTGTCCTTTGATGTTGGATTTTATTATTATTATCATTATTATTATTGTTGTTGTTGTTATTTAATGTATGTAGTACAAGATCTCGCTACACAAATTGGACTCATAGTGATCCTTCCTGTTTTTCAGCCTCCCAAGTTCTGGGATTACAGGCATGCACCACCATTTGCCCTCTCAGTGCTACTCGGGGTCTCAATGTTGGATTTGACCAAAAAATTTCAACAGAGGATATCAGAAATTAGACTATAAAATAACAATCATTTATTATTGTAAATATTGTGTGACTCAGGAATTTGGGAGCAGCTTGAATAGCAGCTTTCAGATCTTCATCTTCCATAAGGATGAAGTTAAGATATTGGCCTTCTTTGGAGTCCATGACTGGGAAGAGAGTATCCACTCCCACTGTGCCTCTGCCATACATGTATTGGTAGGCAATCTCACCATGGGCTTATTTACTGTCCTTATAAAATGGTGTCTGACTTCTCCTAAAGTGTAAAATGCATGAGAGAGCAAGAAGGAAGTTTCGTTGCCATTTATGACCTAGTCTTAGAAACCACACTACTATCTTTGCTCTTTCATCCTTGTTTCTTTTTTTCTTTTTTTAAAGTATTTGGTACAGGATCTCACTATGCAGCTCAGTCTTGTAGTGATTCTCCTATTTTCAGCCTCCCCATTGCTGGGATTACAGGCGCACACCACCACGCATGGACTCTGTGGCCAGCTTAGTGAGCCTGGGGGCAGGGCCAGCATGGTATGTGGTACCGGGGATTGAACCCTGGTCCCTGCACTTGCCTGAGCAGGTGCTTAATCCACTGAGCTATCTCACCAGCCTTCATTCTATTGTTTGAAAGTGAATCATTAATTCAAGCCCATATTCAATGGGAAGGAAATTAAACTTCACCTCTTGACAGGATGAGTGTCAATAATATTTGGACATATGTTAAAATAACAGCAGAAATCAGCAGTACAATTATTCAATCTATCCTGTGTACATATGATAAAATTTCCATACATGACTGTCTCATGTCTCAGAATGAAATAGGAAGGCTATCATATTGCTAATCAGAGCAAATGCCTTCTTTCATGTGGAATATAACTCCTGTACATTTCCAGTAAGAAATTTTTTATTAAAAAGGCCTCCCTTTATTTCCATCTTTGTACTTCCTCACATTGTATTTCTCCCATGATTCACATCTACCCAACACCTCTCTTCTTCAGGTGAAGTGGGTAAGCATCACAATCAGAAATACATTATGACTACTTTCAGATGTTTGTTAATCATCATAAGTCAGGGTGATCATGTTATCTCCCTAATCATTTGCTGTCTTTATGTTACCACTTATTTTGTACTAAATATAGGACTAATTCCTTGTCAGGGGCACTTGAGAAACATAATGTGTTCCCTGATTGTATTTATACAATTACCACTTATTACCACTCTGTAGAAAAGAATATATTAATTTTTTTGTTGTTTTTGGTGTAAGGAGTTGTTTGTTATGCAATCTATATTCTCAACACTAAAACCTGTTTGACAGACACTTTTGCATCACGCTCTCATTATTTATATGGCAAACTCAGTGTAGTATAAAAATCATGAAATTTGTAATCATGTTTTTTGTGTTAGTTCTGCCAGACAATAGTCTTCCATTTAGTCTGTGAATCGACTCCATCTGGGATCATAGAGATGAAAAGGTGGTAGTACTGGTTGTTCAGTATTGTAAGTCAGTTAAAGAGTAATTCCTGCGATAGGAAATGTGATAATTTTCAGTACTAGGAGGAATAATTTTTTCCTCTTTTTGATTCTAGAAATGAGTAATTTCCAGAATCTACTGAGAAAAGACTAGAGCTAAAGACAAAGTGCGTATGATGAACCCCTAACCTATACAAGTGAATGAGATGGGAGCAGGCCATAGATTTTCATTGGTTCTAGTGGTCACATCAGGAGAAAGTTCATTTTTAGAGTAGGCAGAACCCAGGAGAATCAGTTATGAAAGCCTCCAGGATGAAAGTGTGCATCTTCAAGGTATCTCTACTTGTGAATGTTTGCTTTCATACACAAGTAGGACACTGAACATTGGAGTGTCTAACTGAAAATTCCCATCGGTGAGTGTTTTCAGTTATGGATTAGACATTAAGCTTTTTAAAAAATCTTTTGGGTCTGCATTTCTTCATGTGTGATTTTGTTTTCTGTGATGGTTTGCCTGATATATATATTTCCCCCTTGCCTAGATTAACCAAATACTCGGATTGGAATATAACAATTCCAATTGTTATATTGGAATATAACAGTAAGAATCATGTAACAAATCATGTAACAATTATTAGGTCAGTAAAGACCAAGACTGACTACTCTAGACTGCCCTCAGTTAAGCAAATTGCTCCAGCAAGAGAGATAAGATTAATCATCTATTAATCTAATATTTAGGTCTCAGATAAATCAGACCCCTACCCAGAGCCAACAATGAGATTAAGTTCCAAAAAACACATGACTACTAAGTAATAAAGAGGCAAAAATACATAAAGTAATGTACTTTAGAGTGGCAGTATTTGCAGTTCATAAACCTGGAAAAATCCAGGAAAATGCTTCCAACATAATAGGATCTGTCTACACAGCTGGAATCGGAACATTAGTGGTTCTCACCAGAGAAATAACTTTATCCAGGAAAGTAGTAATTTCATGAAGGCCATGATCTCTGGAGCATAACAACAAATTGTGGAGACCAAGTGGAAGAACCAACAGAGTTTATTGCAAAACACATAATAGATAACAGTATGAGAAATTTCAAATAGAACAGACGCTTTGGTATGTTGTGTCCATCATACAGGAAGCTAAAGGCATTAATAATAAAGTATGTAAGATCAAGTGACATTATGTTGTAATCACTGGATGGAAGAATGTATAAAAGTTTACCAAAAGCAAAATAAAAAATTTATCTATTTCTATATGTACTATTTTCAATTTCTCTATATAACTATGTATAAGTGCATATATATTTTTTAAATAGGAAAAGAGTAATGATACTATGGACACAACAGGGACCTTATCTATGAATACTAAAATGTTTTTGAAGAAAAAATAACCAGTGAAATAGAAAAGAGTGTGTCAGAATTAGAGACAGATTGATTCCTGAGTTTAAATATAAATATTTCTACATATATCTGACATGTTACATGTATTTTGATATTTTAATATATGTTTTGACATATATTTCATTATTTTATGTTTTGATATATATTTTATATACACATGTCAAAAATAAGAGAAATCAATATATCATAAGTTTTTTTATGAAATCAACTTCCTTGCAAGAGAAGGAAAACATGTTCCAATTAGACTAACATTCAGTTGTTCACCAATGTTTACCTTAAGTTGAGCTATCTCTCTTGAGATCTGTGATAATTACACATTTAATGTTTGGAGGCTTACATTCCTTGACCCAGGCAATGTTTATTTGATGTGCAAACAAAATAAGTATACAGGTTTACCAAGAATATTATTTCTTTACCTAAACAATACAACAGAAACTTAACTTTAAGATTATTTCAACTAAAAAAGATCTTGGGCTGGGGTGATGGCTCAGTAGAATAAGCACTTGCCTGGCAAACACAAAGGTCTGAGTTCAATCCCCAGTTCCAGCAAAAAAAAAAAAAAGAAAGAAAGAAAAAATTGAAAATGATCTTAATAAATATTCATAGTAGATACATGCTGATACAGTACAGCCAATATTAAATAATGAAATATTTCGTGATATGCATGTGTGAAATATAGAAACACAACAGTAACATTTTATACCTAAAAATTAGTAACAGTATATAATTAGTAACAGTATTACTAAAGTATGTTGTTATATGAGGGATGAGATTAAGTGAAATATGATCTCTAGAGGCTAGGGAGATGGCTCAATAGACTAAGTGCTTACCTGGCAAGCGCAAAGGCCTGAGTTCAATCCCTGGTTCCGCAAAAAGAAAGAAAGAAAGAAAGAAAGAAAGAAAGAAAGAAAGAAAGAAAGAAAGA
>NDGM011249386.1:2951-16877 GCA_002564305.1 Octomys mimax
GAGAGAGAGAGAGAGAGAGAGAGAGAGAGAGAGAGAGAGAGAGAGAGAGAGAGAGAGACTATTAGTAGGCACCTGCAGGAGACCCACACATATTCAGGATTTCCTCTCTTCACTGCTTAATTTTCTTCTCTTCACTGCTTAATTTCTGGAGAACTTTCCTGAAAAATCTTTGCTAGCTCAGTAAACTTGAACCTTCTGCCTCCACTTGTCAGTGAGAACATGATGTTCTGCTTTAGTTTTACCCCTCTGTGCAGTCCTTAATAGTATTTAATACTCTTTCCCTTGAGGAAGATCACAAATGCTGGATCCACCCTCTATGTTTCCATTTTTTCTTTCTTTTTCGGAACCGGGGATTGAACTCAGGCCCTTGCACTTGCCAGGGAAGCGCTTATTCCACTGAGCCATCTCCCCAGCCCTGTGTTTCCATTTTCTCAGGAATGACAGCCTTGAGCTTCATATGATCAAGTGCATGTATATTACTCAGTTACTTATCCATACCAGAAAGGTAACTTCTCTACCTTAGTATGATGGCATGGTGGAAGTTGAGGTCTCCTTCTAAAATGTTTCCTCTTATGGTGGGAAGATAGCTCAGTTGTCTAAGCGGTTGCCTGGCAAGCTCAAGGAAGGATGAAGGTTCAACATTCCTAATACTACATGCCCTACCAGCCACCAAAACAGGGTATGGTGGTGCATGCCTGTAATCCCAGTCCTGGGAAGGCTGAGACAGGAGGATCACTACGAATTTGAGCTATGTAGTGAAACCCTGTATTGAATGAATACATAAGTAAATAAAACATTAAAAAAATAAAATGTCTCCTCTTTTCATCTTTATCATACTTCATTGTAGAATTTATTCCCTTTGAAGGTGCTATACGGTGCCTCGTAAAGTGCGCTCTCATGTCTCTCATTAGAAAATATCTGGGAAATTTTCACCTTCAGATTTATTCCATCTCATAGAATAGGCTTGTTTTCAGTTCAAGCCGGGTATTGTGGATCCAGACTTTTCTGATCATAATACATCATACTGTGGTTGAAATTACTTTGCATTTTTAATTAAACTGTTTTCTATAACATTGTATATCAGTCATATCTTAATTTCAATAGCATTTTGCACTTCTCTCCAAAAACATACTCTGTGTCTCTTGTTTAGTCTATTCCTCCAAGCTTCATAACAGTGCTCCCTGTACTCAGAAGTTTTTGTTTTTCACTAAATTTCATTATTACTGAGGAGTAGGAATATTTGTGATTTTCATGTTTCATGATTTTCATGACTTTGCATGTTTCTTCGTATCATAATCTTGATGATTTCCTAACAGTTACAAAGTGCGAGCAAATCTCATGTCATCTCTTAAATGTTCTATATAGATAAGAAATTAGCATCTAAAATAGAAAACAAATTATCCAATCTCTTTTTTCACAAAATACATATTATTTTTATCTTTTATTTCCAAAAATGTTGAATAACAAAGATAGCATAAATCAATCCTTTTTTTCTAACTCTAATGGGTAGCGTCTGAGTTTCAATATTAGATGTGATACTTATCATAAATTTTACATAAATGGCATGTTCTACATTAGAAAAGATTATTTCAGCCACATTTTTACTTACGAATTGGTTTAAAATTTGTTTGGATAGCTCTACTCTGGGCAGTAGAGATACCACTGTTGATTCACTTGAAGGCTATTGTTCATGTCCATTCCTCCTGGGTGTGGCTATCACAGCTGTTTCACTTCCCTGCTCTTTCATCGCTCACTGTTTCTTCCATCTCCCCAGAATGCTCCATTGTTGTGACTGCCCCGGAACTCATGCCTGGTGCCCATAGATCGGTGGCAGCACCCTCCGTATTTGCTTGCCCTCCACTTCTGCACACCCATCTCTCGCTGTTGCAGTTGTTTCTTGACTTGTCTCTGCTCCACCAGCCTGTATCAGCACTGAGTCTTGTTTCCTGCATACCACCAGCAAGTAGAAAATTGTCCTGAATGAAATGGGTTTCACGTTGTTTAATCGACTAATTCATTGCTTCTTAGACTTTTTAATTTGGTTTTAGCATTGAGATGAAACAGCTGATTACCTTTTTTGGCCTAAAGTTCTGCTCATCTTAAGCTCTGGTATGAGAAGCTGGGTCCAGCTATCACCCGCATTTGGCCCATTGTTTGGGTCAGCTTTGCAGCACTGTCACCAAATGCCTCATATACAGAAGTTAAAGAAGAAAAGGTTTACTTTGGCTCCCATTCCATAGGCTTCAGTCCATGGTTAGATAGCGGTAAAGCAGAAGCAGCATAACAGAAAGGCCATGCGGCAGACGTGCTGTTTACTCATCTGGCAGTTACTGTGCAGACAGCAATGAAAGAGCCTGAGAGGAAAGAGCCCGGGACTGAACCTCTTCCCCAAGGGCACTCCCCAAGGCCCATCTGGGTGCACTTATAGGGGTGCTTCACTCATCTTCGAGATGTTTCTTAGACCAATCAAGCTGACTTTCAGGATTAATCATCTCACCCATTGCATATAAGATACAAATGTTTGTATTGAAGCAGTTGTTTAATGTACCATTCTGGGACTTCTCTGTGAAAAATTCTGAAATTTTATAATTTCAATCAAAGAACTATACTTCTAAACTGGTGGTCTGAAAAAACAGTACATTATGGACAGTATGATACCGGAAGTTGGATATATTTTGTATTTCTCACTGTTCAAAAGCTGAAAACCAAATTCCAGCTTTCTTACACGAAGAATATGCAACTTACAGAATCATTTTGGATATCTAATTTGATTCCTGATGTTCTTTTTTGTTGTGTCTTTATGTTTGCCTCTTCTCCAAAATATTAAGTTATGCTTTATATTGTCAAATTATGTTTTCCTGTAAACTACCTTAAGTCCCTTTCAACCAAGCAAGGTAAAATATTTTCAGGGTAATATATTATTGAAGTAATGTTTGCCATTTTAATCTATTTTAAGTGCCGCTGGCAGACTTGTCTCCCAACAATACATAAATAATTATGCAATGTGACTGCTTCCAATACTTCAGTGGGTTTTCATTGCTTCTAGGGCTAAACAGAAACTTCTTAGAGAGTTGAATGTGACTCTCATGGAGCCTTTGCTCAGTATTGGCGTATTCATGTAAGCATGTAATGTTTGCATTTTACTGATTTCTAAAATATAAATAAATAAATCTCAGTGACAGCATATTGGCAAACCCTTCTACCAAAACAATAAACTTTTATTTTCAAAACAATGAGCTTGGTAATAGTCACTTTGGTTTTTTTGTTGTTGTTCTTTTTGTGTGTTTATTTTTGCAATGATATGTCTTCAAATTTATTTGCTAGGAATGGAAATGCAAGAAAGTTAATGATGTCCTGTAAAATATATAGAGAGAAATCAGGGACAATAAAATAGATCTACAGATTATTCTATTTTCCCTGAATAAATAATTACATTGTTAGCACTCTCTGTCTTGTGCAGCCAGTTAATATATAAGGCACTAGCTGGATGATAAGGATAACTCAGTTTTGAGGATAACTGTATCTAAAAGGTCCACATTTGAAGTACACCTGACTTAAATGAAAATAGCAAGTTATTTCAGAAAACTTAAAAGCTATTTTCAATAATCTAATCTTTCCCTTTGATTGTTTTCCTAAAACAAATGAGTTAGAGCAGTCCCTCATTATCTATGGGTTTTAAGAACCCTAAATACCTAAAAAAAACATATAGAGTGCTAAGCCCTCAATATAGTGTCACTTTTCTCTATGTATTAATTAATGCTTATCATGAAATCTAACTTATAAGTTAGACACAAGAAGAATAATATGAATGCTAATGGATTGTAAAATAAAATAATTATAATATATTAGTAAAAGTTACATAATACTTGTGAATATTTGACTTACTGAATTCTATAGTTAGTATTTTAGACCACTTATGACTGTGGACTACTGAAATTATTAAAAACAAAATCAGGGATAAGTTAGCTTAAAATTGATAGGTTAATTTGAAAATGATATTTTAGTAGTATATCAACTTTGGTAAATACATAAAATCATGACTTGGAAAAAATATCTCTGCTTCATAAAGGACTTCCTCACCAGTGGCTTGAAAAGAAATTCTGAGTTTTAGAATGAAAAGCTATATTTCTATTCTGATGTATCAAAGTAGCGAGTCATTTAATTGTCCAACAATATCAGAAATAGAAGCTACATCAATGAACATTTTACAGAGCATCTGTGGATGGATTATACTTCCTTATAAATCATTTGATAAAAGACTCAGATTTAAGAAAACTCATAAGCAACATTTAAAAGTAAGATTCTGAAAGAACAGTATAGTACCAGTTTAGAGCACCAGCAATAACTGCATGGTAAAACTACTTGAAGCAATATTAAACATTTATACAGGTCTGATTTTTGAGATGCTCAGCTATATACTACTGTATGTCATATTCATTTATTTAATCATCCCCAAAACAATTCCTTGGTGTATCAAGTGTGCCATAATATTTTTCCTTTATAATTATATGCAAAGATATTAATGCCAAATTGAATTCCATCAATTGACAAGAGGCAGCTATATATTAAATGCATGTGTATTTGTTATCTCCTCTGAAATATCAGTACTTCTTTTTTATGTTCTCTGCACAATTCTAGCAGCCAATTTTATTGGGTATTTCATATGCTTTTATGAAATATTCTACTTCTTTGTATCTGTCTTAAGAATTCTCTATTTATATTCCATGGCTTGCAGTTTTCTTTCCTGGTACCATGTATGTTTGATAATAATAAATTGTGTTGAGACTTCATGGATCCCGTATATTCTGCATAAACATACAGGGATAGGATGTTTATCTATTTGTCCCGCTCTTCCATGTACTGTTTCATATTTCAGATTTGAATTCAAAAGCATAGTTCATCTAAGGTTTGCTTTTCTGTCTTTGCAATAAAATGGTGGCAAGATGGAAATGGTCTAATGAAATTCATCACATCTTTGTGATCTTTATTCCAAGTCACATCTCAGTTTCTGTTTTGTTATCTTTATAAGCTGAATACCTACAGTACAGCTGTCCACAATTTTATTTCCACTCATTCTCAAAAAATGTTTGTGAAAATCTTGAAAGTAGAACTTCTTTGCCTGTATTTGAACAACTAGTAAGCTCAAATTAAACTTACTTTTACAAATTTAATAAAATTCATTCAATACTATAGACTTAGTGGGAAAAAAAGCAGCCCATCAGTAAAATAGTACATCATATGGGTGATAGACCTGAGACAAGTATTTCCTAGTTATTTGGGTTTGAAAAGGTTGATTATGATAGCTAAAAAATTGTTCAAAAGTGAAGAATTTTTCTAAACTGTAATAAGGTAAAGAGTTATTATATATTTACCACTGTAGTTGCTAACACATCAGGGTCACCACATAACATGAACTGGGCAAAAAAGCAAAAAAGGAAAGCAATAAAACCACATTGAAAATAGTTGATTGGCAGTGAGTGAGAGAAACATTTATTAGGAAATGATATACAAGCAATTTGAAAATTATATTTCTTTGTTAATTGTTACTGATATTAAGGTGTATTAATTTGATATACTTTGTTTTATAAGATGAGTTAATATTTCCTATGTGACATTATAGCTATTCAAGGAATTTTCCTATAATACATCTCATATAAATTTGTTCAATGTATTTCCTTAAAACATATTTCTGTGATTTGAAGGCCACTTACATGTGTACCACTACACAGAATTCAGGAAGTTATTGTTGAACTGCTTTGTTTTTAGCATGGCTACAACATATAACCTGATCTTTCCAGCACCAACTATGTATTTCTGGATACGTAGCAGGTTAGGTGACTGGTGGAGCCCTGCACTTGGCACATTTACTAAGACTCAGTGGACTTTACTGAAACACAAATGTTCTTTCTGTAGAGTTCAAAGTTAAGAGTTGTCATTGGATTAATATTCTGGTAATTACACTCAGTAAGCATTAGTGACCATAAAATGGTCTCTAAAAGAGACTTTCCAAATATAAATACATAAATGCTGCTCTGTATATTTGCATATTACTTAGGATGTCCTAATCATGTCATATTATTCACCATTATAGCAAATAATTAATCTCAGCATATTACTCATAAATATTTATAATCATAAAGTAAGGTGCCAATTTTTGAAAACCATGATCTTTTTCAATTCTCTCTCTATATATTTCTTTCTAGAACTTTTCCATGAAAAGGCAAAGATTAAAGAAAAAACACTTGAAATTATAGAATGCTTTAAGAGAACAAAATCTCTCATCAATTAAATCTTTTGAAAAATCTATGCATAACACTTTCCAAGCCAAGACATGGGATGGTTTTATTGCATTTTATGCTGTGACAAAGCACCATAATTAGCACACTGGTGTAATCTACCACTGTTTCATTACAGCTGATTGCCTAACTACCTAGGAAGTTAACATGAGTACTTGACCTGCCTTTTTTTCTTCACCATGGCTATTAGTAGGAAATGAGCATGGGCATTCATCACCAGAAGTAATAGAAATAATCTTCATAAAGGGTATAATGCACAGAAAATACATAGCTTTGCTCTTTTCCTCCTCAGCCCCATCCATTTTTAATTGGTTTGTTTTTATGATGAGACCTCAAATGACAGAACAAACAGTTGACATTCAGTTAACTTCTTACCAATTTAGAAAGCTAAATCATGTTTATTTAATTTATACTGTTCACTATTTCTCTTCGGAAAGTCTGACTTTGCAAAGGAAAAGGTATCAAAACAACCCATGCCTGACTGTAAGTGATTCCAAAATAATGCACAGAGTCAAATCCACTTAAACAGTGTGAGCTAGGGATGCAAAGACCTGTTGTTAAAAATGTGAACACCGCCAAGCAAAATTAGATGAAACACTATCATCTGATTAAAAGTAACTTTCTTGCATGACTTCAGCCAGTGGCGAAGAACCAAGTACAATTTTATCTTTTCACTCCCTAACACTCTGTCGTCAGCTATGTGACCTGACATCATGCTCTTTGTGCTACTCTCACGTGGCAGTGCTCACCAAGAATAGTCCATCCTCTGACAGGAGAAGCAGTGGTACAGCCTTAGGAAAGACAGCCTGAGTTAGGAGACAAACAGCAGATGACCTACTTAGCCTGGAGGCTTGTGATTGTTTCAGTATCAAATAGTCTATTACTTTGTCATCTGCTTAAAAAAAATGTCATTATAAAAATATTTACCAAGAACTCTGTGTGAGCAATTTATATTCTGACAGAAGGATGAGTTATATTATCTTCATAATTCCTCTGCTAAAATCTAGCGTTGTGATGTACCTTAAGTAACAAGTTTTATTATGCTAGAATTAATTTAGTTTACTACAGAGGACACCTTAAATTTGCGATATAGGCATTCATTCCTATCAGTAATAGAAATAATAGGCCAAGTCTATCCCTGAGATCTTTAGTTATTCATACAGTTCATGGCTATGCAGAAAAACTTTTTGGACTTTGTAGTGAAGACTTTTTAGTTGTAATATTTCCCCTTTCTTCGAGGACTCTGGTGCTTCCCAGAAACTTTTTCCTAGACACTCGTGCACCTGAATTATTCTCAGAATTTTAGATTCAAAGAACAACAACAACAAAAAGAAGCCAAAAAAGCCCTAGATTTTTGAGTACTTATAGCAATACATTCCTAGAAATTTCAGTGTTTGAAGAAAAAGACAGGAGAAAATGAGTTTTGCAGCAGGGGACAAAGATGGCAAGGAATACAAAGGCTGACACTAAACAAATTATAATAGTGGTAAAACTGTTAATAATACTAATAGTAATTAGTGCATCTAAATGAAATTTTAAAACCCATCCAGTAATCAGACCTCCATTGAGAACTACGGGGTGTCAGTTCAGATGCTAGGGAATTACACGTGAAATCCTCAAGTAGAAAATGCAGAACACCTTTCCACTGGTGCTTTTTAGTTGTCAGGACAAGTGAGACCCAACAGCAGTCAGCATGGTCCCGGCGTGCTTGTTGCCTTTTTTGTTTGCACAGTAGCTGTCAGTTCCAGCCTTGCAGGTAGTGGAACCCAGCGGGAAGAAGGGGCGGGACCCAGCCATGCAGCCTGAACTGAGAGCAAATTTAAATTACTGAGCCTTTTTTCCCCCTTTTTTATTTTTCTACTCTGCGACAAACTGAAAAGATTCCAGCACGCTAATTTAACCACCCTGCTTCTTCTTCTTCTTTGCCTTTTTTTCCCCGTCTCCCTGCTTCCAGGATAATTAAAAGAGAAACCTGTAAAGGCAACATTCCTGTGAGCGAGTTGGTGCTGCAACGTGCTGGTAAGAAAATGAATTTAATTTTTTATCCTTTTTTTTTTTTTTTTTTGGCTTTTCTTTTTTTTTAAGAGCTGAAGGCTTTGTCTGTCTATGCAGACATAAGCGTGGCTTCCCTGCCGTGAGGGGTTAGCATGTAATGAAAAGGTGTAATTGCCTGATATATGACCTTCGCGTCATACTTCTAATGGGCACTAACAGCATTCCTGTCTATCCTGATGATGCGTCTCTCTGCAAATTGACTGTTTGCCCAGTTGCAACAGGGCTACGACGATCGCCCTGTTACAGTGAGTTGTTGATTGTTTGGGGTCGGAGTTTCAGTGTCCTGTCAGAAAGCATTCTTGAGTTTCGCCAAGTTCCTGCCTTACAGGGGAAATTATTGGCTTTAATAAGACCCTTCAGTTCAGAACTGGTTTGCTGTTTACTCTCCAAACAGGAAGTACAAGGATGAAACTTTTTCTCAGCAACACTGTAATTATCGTAGTCGTCCTTAGTCCAGATAATGAAAGCGACTGGTGCGCTCCGCAAAAGTTATTTTAATCCCTTTCATCTGTAACTAGTTGGGAGTTCATTAGACAGTCAGCTGGGGAGAACCTACATCATTTGGGTGCCTTGTACTTAAGATGCCAACTTTGCTCTTTAAAAAGATAAATTTTAATTCAACTCGATTAAATTCAACAAGTATTCCTGTACACCCTGCCTGGAACTGCTACAGAGAATGCCCTTACCTGTTATTCTGTTGGGAGGTGGGTACTTAAAAGAGGTTGCATAAATTTTTTGGAACCAGGTTTTCTTACTACCTTTAGAACTAACCTGGTCATTTAAGATACTCCAAAATACAAGACTCTTAGCTACATGGCGAAGTTCTCAAGGTTAAATTTCCTACAATCAATGTATTACTATTCCTTTTGTGCATGAGAATTTTGCTTGGCTTGATTTGTAGTTATGGCTAGTATATTTTGGATTGAATCTTAATATTTTGTAAAGAAAAAATGAAATCATTATTGCTACTGTATACCAAACATGTCATTTAAGGATTTATCTATGTGGACAAATTTGGCCTTATCCAGATTCCTGCCTCAAAAGCTGGAAGAAACATGGAAATTTTTGGACTTCCTAATGATTCTATTCTGATTTTGGTCAAGAAATAAGGATTTTTCTCTTTTTTTTCTTGTTTGCTTTTAAATGTAGATATGGCACATGAAGAAATTTATTTTGCTATTCTCCATTGTTCATTGTGCTTATAAACTATTGTGGTTTTAAGGTTTAGTAGATAAGTAGAAAATTCATGGGAGGTTTTCAAGAAGAGAATACTGTTATTGAATATCCATTAAACCTTTTTCTAAGGAAAAATTTTCCTATGAATTTTGAAGGTTGTATGCCATTTGCATCTTACAGAGAATGTGGTGTTCCATACCCTGGTGACACTTGGTCCCTGGTCTCTGTAGCCATTCTATCTAATTGTGCTATTTCTACATTTAACAGCTCTGAACCTTGCCACCTGTGGGGTCCTCACCGATGCCCCTCAGATCACTTGAAATGTCTAAAAAGACCTTGGAACATTAGAAAATGTCAATTGTTAGAATAATTTCTGCCTCTTTACAACAAGAGAAAATGCTGTGGATTTAATAGTTCATTTTAAAAAATATGTTCTTATCCACCAGTAACTGTCTATTAGCAACATTTCAGTTATAATTGGAATAAATTGTTGCCCAGTAACAAGAAACCAACTCCACAGCGACTTTCGGTAGGAACAGTGACTAGAACAGCTACAAAGAGCTAAATGAAAGTTAAATCACAACACAGACATTCCTTAAGTTGGAAAACTAAAATTCCTTTCCTTCTGGTTTCATCATTCTCCAATTTTTAATCCAAGCTGCCTCTTTTTGCAAATTTTTACTTGAACAAAATAATACTGAAAAAATAAAGACCAGTAGATCTTTGAAAGTTTTTATTCCCAACTCAAAATAAGAATAAGAGAGGGAAAGCACAACCTTGCTGACTACTGGTGTTAACAAGATTCTGAGCTAGCAACACCATTATATGTGAAGAGCTGCCATTATCTCTTGCAGAACGTAATGTAAAATTATGGGTTTCACTGTAGAACTCTGTCATTTGAACTAGTAATCAGTCCATAATTCTATAGATTGCTGCAGTTAAAATGATGCTTTCCCCCATTAATGAAATATTGAATAACACTGAAATTACATTTACCCTATCCATTTTTTTCAATAGCTAAAAAACCAGTAATAGCCCTAAGTCCTGATTCCTAAGTGTATATGTAATATCAGAATGTCCTTTTCTTCTTCTTCTTCTTCTTCACTTACTGAAGCGCTATGACATTACAATTTGCAGAGCAAAATTATTTAACAATAATTCTGCATTTTCCATTAGCTCTTGTGGAGTTTAAAAATGAAATCACTTTATAAATTCACATGTATTGAAATAAACACTGCTAAAGAGGGTACATACTGCTAATTTTCACACAGACAAACAGATAAAATTACCTAGGATGCTCAAATGTAAATATGAAGGAAGGGTAAAAGGATAAACATTGTTTTATGAAATGTGTTGTCTCACATTGGCTCAATTCATTGAAAGTATCTGCTGAATATCAGCTATATGACACACAACATGGCAGAGTTTATGGGAAATAAATATGAAAAAGCCACATCTTGGTTATCAAGGGAATTACAAAGCAGTGGAATTTCTACTGACAGATTAGCAAAAGTAATTTGATTAAAGATAAACAGTGCTGTATCAGACTACTGTAAATCAAGAATAATGCATTATTTCTGACCTCCTGGAGCTGACATATACTTCATTTCCCATAGTGGCTTCAGTTCTTTTTCTATATTATATTAGTATTGACACAAGTCCAGTTAACAAGTGTATATTTTTTTCTATCCCTGGCATGCTGTGTTAGTCCCACCCCTGGGGTGCCCTGAGAGGGCGATTGAGACTGGGCGTGGTATGAGTGCCTAAAATCCCAGGGCTTGGGAGGCTGAAAACAGGAGGATCACTACAAGTCTGATCTACATAATGAGACCTGTAGATCCTGTACTAAATACATTTTTAAAAAGCTATTATATATTTTTAAAATATAAAAAGAAGAATCAAGAAGCACTAAATTTTTTTTAAGGGTTTCAACTTCATCCCTAGGCACCCACTGATTGTGTTGTTTAATCTTTTTTCCCCTCATTTTTATAAAAAGGAAATTATCTATCCAGCAGTATCATTTTATATGCATCCCAATGGGAGAAGGATCACTCCCAAGAAAAACAAGAGAGAGAGAGAGAGAGAGAGAGAGAGAGAGAGAGAGAGAGAGAGAGGGAGAGAGAGAGAGTGTGTTGTGGTAAGCACTGTGGACCAGCGGCTTAAACAAAAAGCCAAGAGAATAATCAGTTGATAAGCTGTTAAATCCTAACTTCTGCACTTGTGCTGGGTTAATGTGAGGTTATACCTAATGCTTCATTTTTTGCTATTTTTTTTCTCTGCATTGACATGGTAGATTCCACAGGACCATAGAGAACAGAAGAATATGTGTGTGTGTTAAAATTTGCTGTTCCAAGCTCTATTGGGATCTTTCTCACAGGTGACCCGAGGCAAAAAATAAGAGCGACAATCTCTCTCTTTTTTAGGAAATTCATATAATCTGTACTTTTTATGTGTGTTCGAAGTATCACTTAAACAATTTAATATATTGATCTATCTATCTATCTATCTATCTATCTATCTATCTCTTTAGAATCACTATAGCAATCAAGGTGCAGAAAGTAGCCTTGTGTCCTGTGAGGTTAACTCTTTCTTCCTCACCCTGCTTTTAGACAACTGCTGATTTTCTTTCTGTCTCTGGAGAGCAGTTTACATAATCATATGGTACACTTTTTGGGCCTCGCTTCTTGCACAAGGCCTATTGAGATTCACATATATGGTTACATTCATCAGTTGGTGTTATATTGCCAAGCAGCATGCCCTTGTATGGGTAGACCACTTTTTTCATTCATTCTCCTATTGATGGACAATTGGCAAGTTTCCCTTATGATTGATATTAACAAAGTTACATGAACATTCATGTACAACTCTTTATGTGAGCATCCATGTGCATATCAGAAAGATAGCTACAAGTGAAATTGTTGAGTCATATGATAAATGTATCTTTAACTAGACTTTTTAAAAAAACACAACAGTTTTCCAAAGAAAATGTAGAATTTTATACTTCCACCAGTAAAATCTGAGAGCTCCAGCTACTGGACATCCTTGCCAACAGTTGGCTTGGCATTGCCAGTATTTTCAAACTTAGCCATGCTAATGAATTTGTGGTAGTATCACACTGGGATTTTAATCAGCATTTCCCTGAGAACAAAGTTGAGCTTCTTTTGATAAGCTCACTGACTTGTGGTGAAGTGTATGTTCAAATTTCCATCCCATTTTTTATTGTTTTCTATATATTCTCTTATTATTATTATTATTATTATTGTTGTTGTTGTTGTTGTTGTTATTGATTTCTTTTAAATATTCTGGATGGAAGTCTCTTTTCACTTATCTGCATGGCAAATATATTTTCCCAATATAGGATTTTTTTTTTCTCTGCTTCTGTAAATAGTGTCTTTCAAGGAGAATTTTATATTATTTGGGCAAATTGAAATTAACAACATCGGCTGGGAAGATAACTCAGTAGTGTAAGTGCCTGCCTGTCAAATGCAGAGACCCGAGTTCAGTCTCCAGTATTGCATGCCATACCTGCCTCGACGCTGGGCATGGTAGCTCATGCCTGTAATCCCAGTGCTGGGGAGGCTGAGGCAGAAGGATCATAGGAGTCCAAGCTGTGTAGTGAGACCCTGTACCAAATAAATAAATAAACAAACAAACAAAAATATATCGATATAGCACATAACCAACATAAATGGTTTTCTTTTATGGTTCATATTTTTATGTCTGTTTAAGGAATATTTGTCTATTGAAAACAAAAGTTTTTCACCTAATTTTTTTCAATAAGTTTTACAATTTCAGTTTTTACTGAGAGATCTATGGTATACTTTGAGTTCATTTTATGTTTGTGTGAAATTAACTTTAAGTTTCAAGTTTTTTCTAGCTTCTCTCACAAAAATCCTTTGAGATTCACGCATCTAATTTTTATTGCTAAGAAGTATTCTATCATATGAGTAAACTACATCAGCAGTTGTTAAGCCATTGCTAATCTAGCAGTGGATAGATCACTACTAAAAATACTACTGTCCTCCATTTGACTTCTTTAGGCCATTTTCCAAAATTAATGGCACATGTTTTGATCACTTTGAAAAAGCTCCACTCATTTGTATGTCTATTGTTCCACTAATTTTATATTCTATTAATTAACCCAGGTAGGCGGCATCTTGACAAATGGCAAGGTAAATTCTCCAGCTTTGTTTTTTTCTTTTTAGTAATTGTTTTAACTATTTTAAATAGCTCTTTTTCCCAAATAAATTTTAAAATCACCTTCCATGTATACAAGCCAACAAAAACCCTGTTGAAATCTTATTAGAAGTCTACTGGGGGTCTGGGGAGATGGCCAAGTGGAATAAGTGCTTCCCTGGCAAGCACAAGGGGCTGAGTTCAATCCCCGGTTCTGCCAAAA
>NDGM011249390.1:6168-17540 GCA_002564305.1 Octomys mimax
CTCAGGCCCTTGAGCTTGCCAAGGAAGCACTTATTCCACTGAGCCATCTCCCCGGCCCCTGAAGTGTATGATTTTTTTACTTTAATGTTAGAATATTTTAGAGTGAATTCATTAATTAAAATGTCTGGTATTGTGTGAGATGGGAGGTAACTAGCATCCATTATATTCAACTTTAAGAACTACTTTCTTTCTTTTTTCTTTTTTGCGGTACTGGGGATTGAACTCAGGACCCTGTGCTTGCCAGGCATGCGCTTATTCTACTGAGCTATCGCCCCAGCCCCCAATAATTTATTTCTCATTTGATAGTTTTTATTGTATAATAAACATGGTTTCTGCTTTCTAGCTTTATTTCCGTATGAATTTTTAAATTTATAAAGCTCATTTCCCCAACTCATGTGCCTTCTTTATGACATTTCTTTCTGTGACCTTCATAGGTAAGAGAAGCTGCACAAGCTCTGCTTCTGGCAGAGCTGAGAAGAATTGAGCAAGTGGGACGAAAAGAAGCCATTGATGCCTGGGCTCCTTATTTACCTCAGTATATGGACCACGTCATATCACGTAAGTGTTCTCATGCTTGCCAAAAAGCTTAGCAGCCATATGTAGAAAGATGCCAAACTCACATAGACACATGCTACTCTCAAGTATATCATGTACATATCAACAAAAGTAAGTCGTCTACTTTAAAGTAAAAAGAATTTATGCTTACATTATGTTCCCTTCTTTTTTCATTCTTTAGCAAAAGATAAGGAGTTTGGTAATTTAAGAAACATTAATACTGAACCTAACATTAAGTATAAACTAATGAACTGACCTCTTATAAAATTAATTCTCAATAAAAAATCATGCTCTATTTGACACGAGAAACTTTCTCTGCCCAATGTATTATTATTATGCTTATGGATGCCAGTTGGTTCCGGTTGATTCGGGGACATGAAGTTCAAATACATGACAATTACCCTTGCAAGTTGAGGTTGGAATTGTGAATCCTTAAAAATAAATGTTAGAGGGGCCAGGGAAATGGCTCAGTGGAATAAGTGCTTCCTTGGCAAGTGCAAGGGCCTGAGTTCAATCCCCGGTTCCGCCCCCCCCAAAATAAATAAATAAATAAGTAAGTAAATAAATGAATGAATGAATGAATGAATGTATGTATGTTAGAGTAATATACTATTGGAAAAAAGAGACATTTAGTAAGGAGTTTGAGTGGCAAGGCTTTCAAAAGAGTGTAAGCCAGTGCAGGGGTAGAGAAGGTGTGTGAAGGGGATGCCAAGCAGAGAGATGACTGGGAGTTCCAGGCCAATCTGGACAACAAAGCCAGATACTGTCTCCAAAACAAAAACCAAATACTCAAAAGAGTACTTGATGGATAGGGAAATTTTGGATGTTTTTAGATATATTTTGCAAAATAAAATCTTTTAAAACATGATGTTAGGTTATGTGAGCATTACAGAGATATATGTTTGTTATTTTTTCTTCTCAGAAAAATTATGCTTAACCCCAATTTGTATTATCTTTGACTCCTTTTTTATTCTAAAAGCTGTTTAGAATTTTACTCTATGTATTTTTTGTGTATTTAATTATTCTGCATATTGACTATAGGATAAATTTTTAAAAAATTTTAAGATAAAGCCATAATGAAACTTTCAGAAACCATTTGTACTATGACATTTGTTCTGGATTTTACGTGGATTTATTTTTAAATGATCTTTTGCCAATATCAGTTATCATTTTTAGTGATGAATACTCACCTATTCATCATATTCCTTATATATGTCAAGGTAGTACATGATTACTCAAGAAGGAAAAGAAAAAACAATCTTTAAAAGGCTATAAGTATTATAATAGTGTATCTACTAGTGTCTGCCAGTGGTTAGCTTAGTGGATGTTTATTTAGTCATGTCCTTGCACCCTTTGTTAAGGTTTCTTAGGCTCGATATTATCACAGCTATAATTTAAGATTATAGTAGGATATAATAGAATTGTGATGAATTAAAATGAGTTAATCTTTAAGTGTATAGAATAGTACCTAGCTCATAGTAAATGCAAATACATTTTTCATATACAACCCAAACACCAAGTAATAACAACTCCAGTTTACATTTGTATTTGAAGACCAAAATATTTACAATGAATATTGATTTTTATTTGCTTACTCTTAATTTTCCTGTTTTAATGAAAGGAAATTAAATTTAAAAGCTAGGACCTCTCTATATATGGATTCTATATAAAATATTTGGCCTAAAATTCATTTAAAATGTGCAGATGTAAAAAATAAATTTTCAAGAGTATATAAATATTAAAAAAAATAAGATTGGGCTGAGAAAGCTCTGATTTTGCCTGTTTTAAGGGTCTGGAACACATTCTTCATAACTTGTGGGCATTATACTTTATGATATTTCAGAACAACAGAATTTGTTCATCAAATTGTCATTAATTATTGAATCAAAACCCCCAATTTAAGGAGCAGTGATGAGTATAATATTGCAGACTTGCTGGAAGGTGAAGCTGTATAACAGCAAATACTAAAGGTTTTAAAAAGCATAATATAGTTATGGAAATATTCAGAAACACTTTAAAGATGTTTAGAATGGACTGATGTAAAGCAGGGAATGAATTAAAGTATAATGAATAGCTAGGAGTCTATTAAAGAAGGAGATATGGAATCTAGACCTAAATGTGGGTAAGGTACAATAAAAGATAATTTCTAGGCCTTGATTACATATAAAAGCTCAAGAAAAAATATCAGCGATCAATATAGTATTATATTTTTGATGGTTTGGGAAGGAAGGTATTATTAGCAATTGTAGTGGATGCCATTTTGGTTTTTTTGTTCGTAAATTAGCTGCAATGTAAAGGTGTCGTACAACCACAGTTACTCCCTGAAGCAATGATTGAAATGCATATGTTGCTAGGGGAGAGGTCTGTCACTGGTTCCAGAGAGGGATAAAATATAAGAAAAATAATGAAAGTGGATACTGTGATTTAGACACTGTCTCTGCATCAGACTTTTGTTAGGTACTTGGTCTGTGTTATTTCCTTTCACATTACAGGAAGCTGGTAAAGTAGGTGCTGTTATCACCACCACAACCCCTTCCTCTGTTTTGTTTTCTTTCACATGAGGTAACTGAGGTCAGGAGAGATTAAAGTATTTTCTGAGGGTCCCTCAGATACTTAAGGGATTGACAGACTCTAAAATTCATTCTCTTACCCACTATTTATTTTTATCCAGCTTGTTCCAGCATCATTAGATCTTAAGTGAAGGTAAAGAAGAATAGATATTTGGTTTAACAAATAGTGCTTTCAGAGGGTGTCATTTTCAGTCATATTATGTTCAATAACAACAAAAAGTGAAACAGAAGGATAATCATTAAAAATTACTCTTTGATAGCTCCTATCATTTTGAAACACATACACTAATTTCAAACCTTTCTATTTATGAAATTAGATCCTTTTTAGTTAATTAATAGTATCCTTGAGTACTTCATAAATAAGCTGAATGCTAACTTAAAATTTTAATCTTGTCACTTACCGTAATTGGCTTTTTGGTGAAAGAATAAACAAGCTAGCATTCTACATGTAACTAAAACTTCACAAATTAACAATTTTTTATCTAATACATTAATTGATTCTGAAACTTTTAAACTGAGTGTAAAATTAATTTTACCTCGCTTTCCTGAGAGCTTTCTATTTTAATAAAAGGATGTCATGCTAAAGGAATAGAGATTCCAAACATATTAAAGGAGAAGAAAGCATACAACAAATGAGGAATGACCACATAGGGCTGTTGAACAGATTTGCTGTCTGAAGGGATCAAAAGGTTATGGAGCCAGCTGGTGGACAGCCCACACCTGCCATACACGTGCTTGTAGTGAAATTGCTTCTACCATTGTCATTAATATTTGAAGAGATGATCATGATAGCAAGTTGAACCATAAGACATTATTTTAGAAAGTTACAGCCTGTTTCTAGCATAGGAATTTTAATCGCCAACATAGGCAAAATATTAAATAATATATCTGGTAAATATACCACTTATTCTAAACATTTAAAAATATGTTATAGCTCAGCAATATTGGCAGCAACTA
The DNA here is from genome assembly GCA_002564305.1 of Octomys mimax. Classification (NCBI taxonomy): domain Eukaryota; kingdom Metazoa; phylum Chordata; class Mammalia; order Rodentia; family Octodontidae; genus Octomys; species Octomys mimax. The sequence continues at coordinate 10,251 of NDGM011249390.1, forward strand.
ACGTATGACCATGCTTCTATAAGAGTCTCTTTCTTAGATACTTGTCTGAACTCATAAAATACTCTTACATAAACAGCAGAATGTCACCGTGGACTCTTGGACTGTGCTAGCACTTTATCTTAGAGAAGTGGGGTCAGAGGTTTAAATGAATGGTAACTTTCTCTGAATTCACAGTCAGTAAGTGATTGATCTGAGACTGAAAGGACAACTCAAGTCAACTGGCCATACTTTTGCATCACTCTTTATTTTATTTAGGTGTATTATGCAATAAAAAGCCTTTTGCCGATTTGTCTGAGAACTAAGGAATATAGTGGGCCAGGTCTAGTTCCTTTTCTCAGTATATAGATACTTTCTGTAGAGCATTCAGCACAGTACTTAATACAAGTAGTGATCTTTGGCTACTATCTTTTCTTTCCCTGTGTTTCTCTCTGTATTTTTTTTTTTTCTTATTGCTGCTGTCTTAGAATTCACTTTAATTTATATTGCCCAGGGATTTGACAATAGAGTAGAGATCACTGTGGGTAGAAAAAGACACCGTAGTGTGCCTTAACTGCAGAGCCACAGGTTTTCACAAGAACCAAGTCCTCAGTTACTGAGTTATATGAGAATTTGGTTTTAAGTAATGGAGTGCCATTCTTGAATCAGTCAGGAATTATTATTTTATCTTTTAAAATTGTTATGAATGATTTATGCCTAATTTTTGATAGAAAAATTAAGGATTGTCTTAAACATTGTGATTCCTGTTTTAGTAGTAACAAGACTGAAATTATTCTTTAATGTTGACTTACAAACTTATTGTAAATCTTTTTTAAGCTGTGATTTTGTGGCATTTTATATGATTTTTTATATCCCCCAAACATTTTAGGAATTCTAATTATTTTTGCTAAATAGAGGCCAATATGATTTTTGTGAAACTATTGAATTTGGATGAAGATAAATGTTATGGCTTCCTGAGATTTCTTTTGAAGTAAAGATGTTTTACTGAGCTCACTTTATATATTTCTTGTTTGTGACATTCTATATGTACATTTTGATAATTGACTTTTTTATGAGGTCAAGCACCTGCTAGTTTATGAAATATACCCACACTTGCCCTTTATTCCAGTCAGTGACTTCTCTGAGGTAAATGCTGATGGTTCCTGATTTCCTTTGCCCTGTGATGCAAAGTGACCTTATAGGGCATGAGGTCACAAGCGTAATTATTTCTCCTACATTGTATTCTGCTCACTCACAGTGGTTCATCTCCTCTTTTAGTTTCAGAAACATTAAACATATAAAAGTCACTACTGTTATATAAATCAAAATGTCTTCTAAAGAGAGTGCCATTGTAATTTTATGCAGTTATGTCCAGTGTGGTATTAATTTGCAAATTTATCATCTCAGATATTGATAGAAGGATGTGTAACACATCGTGTTTAATACGTATTGATGTCATCAGAAAGCACAATCCTTTGTTCTTATCGAGTCCCTGCCTTTTTAGCTTCCTTTTGTGTTAAGGTTACCAGGGTTAGGCTCGTCCTTTTATCCCCCTTGGAAACAGAATAGGATTTCTTTGTTCAATGAAAGACATTCCTAGCAAATGTTTTGGGTTTGACTTTCAACAAGCCACACTATAGTACCTATTTTAACCTGGAATTGAAGTCACTTTTCTGATGATTATAAAGTAGTGGTCATTCTGAGCACAAATGTGGATGGACCAACAATATACATGAAGGTAAGATGGAACTGTATATTATAGAAGTAGTACAAAAATATATTGTAGTTGGTGAAAATAATTTAAATATTAATGCATTCTCTGGTAGGCAGATATGTTCAGCGTTTGTGCTGGGAAGAAAATAGGAGAAAGGATAGGGAGTGGATTTGATAAATATGATGTGAGTCTTCTCACCTCTTGAAGTTCTTGACCTCATAGCATTCTTTTCCTTCCTTTTTTAAAAAAATATATATTCCTCAGGTATTGGGAACTCTCTGAGGTACTCTTTTTTGGGAAAGGATAATCTGAATAACTGAGTATTTTAAAAGTCCTTGGATGCTCAAATTATTTTTTTTAATTAACTATTTTTATTGAAATATTTCAGAAATGTTTGTGCTTTTTTAAACATCTCAGTTGAACCAGAATTGTTATTTGGGCCCATGCTGTAAAATTACGGCCATTTACTTATTGAAGAGAATATACTCTATATCAGAATGAAAGTATCCCCAGACAGATATGCCTCTTGTATTTCATATGGTACTTTATGTAGTTCTCCTTCCTCCTCTTTTTATTGTCTAGTGATTGTTGCAAGTCTTTAATTGCTACTGGACTATTTCATCTCATTCCTTGTAGATTCTGCCCTGGTTTCCAGTTTGTTCTTTACAGTTTTGTAGGATTGTGGAAGCCACGGAACTGAGCATATTTGAGTTAAACATTAAATAAATTAGCTAAAAATAAGGGCACAGTGATGAAAAAGTGCCTAAGCTTTAATGTAAGCACTTCGTGGTCTTACTGTTGGTGCCTGGCTTCTTACTTACTTGACTGCTTCCTTGACTACTTCCATAGGTCTTCTGTGGGATGTGGGCAGTGTTTCTCTCTTTTTGAGCAAGAATATTTTAATTAAAATTGGGAAAAGAAAAGGATAATAATTTAGTTCCATCTACAGAACTGATAATTCTGAAATATCTCCTTTGTAATGGCTGTTTTTATGAATTAGCTGAAATTAACAGGATGAGCTCTCCACAGAAATATCTGTACTAGCTTTCTTCTTATTCACAAGTGAATTGAAAATGATTATGCATTGTAATTGGAAAGGGAGAGCATTAAATTATGACTGATACAGATAAAACACACTTCTGTTCTCTGTGAGTTTTTGTACTGTGAGTTGGAAAGGGTTTCTCTTAAAACAAACTGTTATGCAAAGCACACTTCTATATTGTGTCTGTTTGCAGTGTTTCATTGGGACCTAAGGTATTTGTTCTCTTTTTTCTTCCGGAGTGTCAGAGCTACTGAGCTTAATTTTAAGCGCTCTGGCCTGATCATGTATTTAACAGCATTAAACTGTTCTACTTAACTATATTTGGCCAGTAGCCTAATGGAATAACAATGAAATTTCTCCTCATTTGGTCACAACTATCTAAAAAGAAAATTCCTTTCATATATGACTTGTGTTCTTTGAGGTAATATTTAATATTCTTGGGACATTCCTTATAAGTTTTTCATAGTCTTGGAGATTGAGGTAGTAAAAAGGTAAATTGAAAATGAAAGCATTCCTGGATAGATTGCTTATTCAGACTTCCAAGTAATAAACAGAAAATTCTGTTACCAAGTAAATCTACAGGTAGGGAATACTGTAGGGCTTAAGTAACTTCATGGTGCTAGGGAACTCCTCTGTGTGAGAGATACTGCAGTAATAGAGCCAGCAATCTGCCTTCTTATTATTGATAGGAGCCCTGTGCCATATTGAGAAATAAAGCAAAGAGTGACAGATAAAGAGATTCAGCTACTTGTTCCTGGTGTAGCAGTGAGGTTATGGGGGGATTCCACCAGTTGTGCCTTTTTCCATGTCATACTACTTAGGGAATGCTGGTAATCATGTAACTTATGTAACAAAGATGCTGGACTTGAAGGAGCTTCCACAATTTTAATTATTTCTTCACACTTCCTTTTTCTTGTTCACAAGTGTCTCCCTATCTCCATCCCTTCAATGCAGAAATTCATCCTTTCCTGGCATTGTAGTTGGTGGCAAAACCCCTAGGAGGCACAAGTGGCTTTCTCTAAGATATTTGTACACTGCGTCAAGAAGTTGAAGGTACTTAAGCCCAGGAAGACGTTTTTATAAAAGAAAATAACCCATTCATCCTGATAAATTCATTTTTTAAAAAAATGGAGTTCAAATGGAAATGTGTGATATACCTTCAGCTGAGATTCTAGTGGCCTTTCCTATAATAAATGGCCTACTATTACTTGCTATGAAAAGTATGATATTGATTTGTGCCATTATTCTCTTGCTGATTTGCTGAAGAACAAAAATTTATAATGCTAATGGAAATAAAGTACTTTACAAAACACTGCACCTGAATATTAGAGCATTTTTTGTGGTGCAGCAAGTGTCTAGTAAGCTTGTAAACATTTCTTCTAATGCAGATTACACTAGTACAAGTACTAAATCCAGTTCAACTTGTTTTTTTTATGGAACAAAAAGCTAACTCTTTCATTTTGTGATATTTTAGCTCTTGCACACTGAATATATACATAAATCCAATTTTTACATATAGGACATTTATAATTTCACATCATATTTATAACTTTCCTATCTGTTGATTGAATATTATATGCACTTGCATTATTCTATTAATTTAGTTTGAATCTTTCTTATAATCTGTGTATGACAATATAGATCTTACAGGCTGGGGAGATGGCCCAGTAGAATAAGCACTTGCTTAGCAAGCACAAGGGCCTGAGTTCAATTCCCAGTTTTGCAAAAAAAAAAAAAAAAATAGATCTTACAGTTTAGAAGGACACAATAATTTAAATTTATTGTAAGGAAATTATACAAACTGATTTTACTTGTGCTCTTTCAATTATCATAGCTAATAGTATATTTTGTTCTAGGATTGTTTATAAATTCTGAGATTAAATTGACTAAATTATACTAAAATATCTTTTAAAATTCATTTTCCTTCCTTTTCCTCATGCCTTTTTTAAGGAAGTATGGCACTTTGTATTTTAACTTTTCTAGTGATATTATCTTATTATATCCCTGTTTATTAAGATTTTGATACAAGTATACATTTAAAATTTTTGATATTTAGGAGTGACTTCATTTTACCTGACATTTATAGAGTTGGTTAATATTTTAGCACCTCTAGTACACACACACAAAGAAAAAAATTGTTTTATATGTTTGAACACTTGAATTGACCTCAGCAAGATTGAGATTGATCTGGTTTCTTCTTTCAGCCTGTTAAATGCCAATCCAGTCATCTGTAGCAATACTTAGTATTTTTGTAATTTTTTGTGCATATTTTCTGTTCTAAAAAACTTACTCATCACTTGAAAAGATTTTCCTTGCTTGATTTAGAGATAAAAACAACCAAACCATCTATTTTTATTGCTTGTTGTTGTTAAAAATTGTGTCTACAGTTAATGTCAGTGCTATAATCACAGTTCTTTTTGTAATCTCATGAAGGGACTTAACAATTTACTAGGAAAAGATGATGAGACTTACATTTGAAATATGTACTTGGACTACAGATCACTCAGCTTCCAAAATGGGAGTAAAAAAAGAAAGAAGATGCTTAATAGAGGAATGTTCCTGCTTATTGAAAAACACTGGTTAAATTATCTCTTTATAGTAATTAAACACTTAGACTAAGTCTAGCATAGCCTATAGTTACAACTATATAAATCAGCTTATTTGTGAGCATCTTTATGTTTCAGGCATGAAATGAAGCAGACTTTTTTTTTTAAAAACTTACTGTTAAGGGGTGTCTTGCATGTTTTACTCAGGTTTTGTTTTGTTTTGTATTGCCCTGTAAGCAAGGATCAATCTTCAATATCAAGGTTGGAGAAATTAAACTAGAAATAAGTCTCTAAATTTGACATAATGGGTAGCGGAGTGGGCACTATAGTCTTATTATAAAGAGTGATGATATTTTTCATAAACTGTTTCCTTAGAATCAGTTTCAGGTCACCACATAATTTTGGATGGCTCTATGTTCTAGGTGTGATTGGCATTCTGAAATTACCAAGCTTTGCCCATGTAAAGGCAGAAGGTTACTTTGGCTCAGAAGCCCTTCCTGTTCCATCTCACTGCCGACTCTTGTGGAGAAGGGCTCCAGCATGATGGTTCTCAAAGGCAAAGTGAGCAGCAGGAAAGATTATTGTCCAACTTTTTTTCTTTTGAAAGAATATACAAATTGAAATTACAACAGACAGAATTACAAGTGGTAGAGAATTTCCCTCGCATCTTACTCCTTCTTCACTTATATATCTGTATATGTATTTTTGTATTCAGAATTTTAAAATCAAATGGCAATAACTAGTAATAATATTTTTGAAAATGATGTATGTGACTAATTCGCTGAATCTGACCGACTATGGTGAAGTCTAATGCAAAGAGGGGCACCAGAATATCTGGTACCCTGTCTTTACCTGAGTGATCATTGATCACTATTTTGTGTATTTGTTGGTTGTTTTGGTAAAAAGATAAGAATGAAAAGTCCACGTTTTTTCAAACATTCTGGGTAGTAAAATGTGAAATCTTAACTGCAGTCTAAATATGAAAAAAAGATAAAAACTTACCTAGGGTTACTTTAGGGAATATACATTTTTTCCAGTGAAAAGCACATATTACAATACTTTTTCATTAAAATATTCATGCCTTTTTTTTTCCCTGTCAAGATTTCTATCAGGCATAATTGCACACCACTTAATTACCTACTCACTAAATGCCATCTTGCTGTAACAAATGATTTTCTGTACCACACAATGCTATGATGCACATGTATACATATACACACATGGTAGAGGGCAGATTTGTAAAGAGTCAATAGAAACTTTATCTTTTACAGAGAGAAATTATTCAGATTTGTTATCATGCAGAATAACTTCTTGTGCAACTTTTACAGTTTTGTATGGCAACCTGGGAAATACCCTCTTGTTACTTTGCCAACAGATAACCGACTGCTCTTCATAGGGCTTCATAAGAGATTGCACCTGGCAGTTGGCAGTGGCCGACTGTCTGCTCAGTGTGGGCCTCCACATATTGTCTGAAATCGCTGTGTCCAGGAAGCACAAGAACAGTGAGAATTTGCTGTTAGTGTTTGGTACATCTTTTGTTATTTTTATTTGAAATATGCTAAGACATGAACTATCCAGCTATCTGATTTTAGAGCTTAAATATTGTATAGTTTGATTATTAGTTTACATAGTCAGTAATCTTTTAGTAACCATCATTCGACAGCTCTGTGTAATAATGGTTTTTGCCCATTTTACTTAGTGAATCATCATTGAATGAGATTGAATCTGCTGAATGGGTATCCATTTTTTTCCCCCAATGTTATAGTAAGTGCAGTAGTTTCTGTAAAATATTCTATGTGGATTCAGTAAATTGATTTGTACAGTTTGTAAGAAATACAGCTTGAATTTTGGTCATTTTTCTTTCCTGTTAAATATTTAAAGTAGATTATGCTTTAGAATACATCTTTTGGTTGAGGGATTCATATGTAATTCTGCATATATTTGTTTCCTTCTTGTATCGCTGGTTACACATGCCTTGTGGTCCTGTAGTATGCATGATATGAACAACAGAA
>NDGM011249400.1:0-10266 GCA_002564305.1 Octomys mimax
TTGATTTAGCAGTTGTGTACTTTCTCTTGTACAAAGCCTTTCTGGAATACATGGCAGATTGGGGAGTGTCTACCAATTCTTCTAACCAAGATAGGATTTTGGCTGCAGTAGGGCTGGCTGCCCCTTCTTGGATGTTTTTGCCTTCACCTTACCCTTTTTACCAGTACCACTGGCAGAAATCTCCTTCACTTCAGGTTTCTTCTCTTTAGTTTCTGGCCTCTCAGTTTTTTTCACCCGCCATCTTGCAAGATGGGAAAGAGAACTAAGTTTCCTGTAAAAATAAATTTAAATATAAAAAAATAAAATGCCTTTATTACTGCTTAAAATTCCTTGAAGTATTTAATTGTACCATTAGGAGGTTGATCAAACTTTTATTAATTTGAAGTAAATATAAAAATTATGAATACTGGTATGCACAGGATACTCTTCTGAACATTGCACTGGCTGCATGTATTTACCAGTAAGGAAATTCTGGTTTCTCAAGAGAGTTTAATCTTCTGGTTCCAGTTAATAAAACAAAAACCCTGGAGTTAAAAGTAAGCAGCATTGTAGGAACAGCTCTACTACAGGCTTTGATGGTTGACTAAAATTACTTCTTTGGCCTGCATTAAATGATGATGAGATATGAGAAATATTTTATATTTTATAGCAGGAGGAATTAAAACTAATTGGCTAGATAGAACTGTTGCAGTGGGATTATGCGTAACCTGCTCATTTACACTTTAATTATGTTTCTCAAGAGGGTTTTGAGAACATTCTCCTCAATGAGGCATTGAGAGATTCACTGTGAGGGAACCCCAGTGCTCGCCGGAAGTCCACTGGTGACTCTACCCCAGGAGCCATGGTTGCAGTGAGTAGGCTGCCAGCACAAACATACTTCTCATTTTCATTGAGGATTCCAGCATGGTGAATGCATTAGACACCACTTAAAATCAATAATGGGTGCTGAATTTTATTAAATATTTTTGTCATCTATTCAAGTTGTACGTTTTTTTCTTTAGTCTGCCTCTTATACTGAATTACTGTGACAATTTGCTAATATCACTTCAGCCTTACATATCTACGACACATTTTATTTAATCACATTTTATTTTGTGGCTAGACTGTGAGACTTATTTATTAATAATTCTTAAACTTTTTTAGCAAGTGAAATTTGACTATAATTTTACTTTTTTTGTCATTTTCTTGTTCAATTTTTGGTAACAGTGTGGGACCTTGAAGAATATGTTAGACAGACTTTCACATTTCCATATTTCTATGCTTTGAGGGGTTATGTGTTCTGGGAAGCCTTTTCTCAGACTTTCCTATAAAGCTGTGGTGAGGGTGCCTTTCTGGGCATCGAGTTTACAACTTTCTCTCACACAAACATTCTATTCAGGTTTTCTATCATCTCTTGAAGCAGCTTTGGTTATTTGTACAATTCATTTCATTGAGCTTTCCCTTGGGGTAAGACAAAACATTCTCAAATAGTTTTATTTAGATAACGATGAATTGAGGCTACTTTGGTGAATACATCAATATTTTCCCCTTATAACTGATTACAATTCTGGTAGGTAAAAAATTCCAGGTTTTAAGAAACGTCTTTCTAATGTGAAAGCATTACTCTGTCAAATCCCAGAATAAGTTGCTGGTGGTGAGAAACCTGACATGAATATAGTGTCTCATTCCTTTGTGAGTCTGCTGCCTATTTCTTCATGGAAACTTCAGGATTTTCACTTTCTTGAGCTCAGATATTCTACAACGGTGTTTGAAGTATATATATATTTCCATTATTACTCATTGATTCTTGCTAAATCGTTGCTGGGCAGGCCCGAAAGATGGTTTTCTTTAACATGGAAAATTTTTTTTCTATAGTTTTCTGAATCATTTTTTGCTCCTTTGTGTTTATTTTCCTGTAAACCTAGTGTGATAAATGTTGGAATTTATACTGCTCTTCTTTGTGTTAGATATTTTGTTCAATGTCACTGCTACTTTGTCATTGCACAACACATTTTAGAAGTATGCTTCATGTTGCTCTTTCAGATTTTTGAATTCACTCTTTAGCTATGTTTCTGTTAAATTAGCATTAAAATTACATGTTAAAACAATTTTGACAATCATATTTAAAATTTCTAAGGATTAGCTGTTTCTACTTTTGCATGTGAAATATCCTTTTGAAGGTCTCCAAATATACCAAGTATATATATTGAAAATTTATGATTTCTTTATTTGATCCGGATACTTTTTCCTCAGTATTTATTTGTTTAGTTGTCTTTATCACAATGATGGCTTATTCATGTATTTGGCTCTGATTATCTTTCTGCTCACCTTTGTACTTGAACTTCTCTCTCATGAGCTATGGAACATGGCTCGTTGTGCCACAGCAAAGCCCGTCCAGTGTTGTTGGGGAAAATGCCTAGACACCTCTTCTAGGAGTAATAGACACTCATTCTACTCGGTGTCTGCTAACTACCCCGGTGAAGTTCTGCCTTTTAGACTTGGTGCCTGCATTCATTATATCGGCTGTAGCCTCTACAGAGTCTTCCGCCTCACACTGCTTCGTGTAACACTGCCAACATCATGCTTCCCCTGGTACTTACCGGAGCTCACAGCACTTCTGGGACTGCTTTGCTCTCTTGCCTATGTGCTCGGTCTTCCTTTCAATAATTGTTGAGTGGTTCCCATTTACCAGAGACTGACTGCTGAAGACACTCCTCGTTTTTCAGTGATGGTGCCCTTCAGTAAGTTTCAAAATTCATTTTCTGTCATTTTAAAAGACATTAGGTGAGAGGAAAAAAAGGTACTCTGGCTCCCATGTTGGAGAAGTAGGGTCTCTACCCTGCTGAACATCTTGGCCTCATGTCACTAATATTCTGTCTAACGTCTGCCTGGCATATTCCTTTTTGTTTTTCAGATTTCTGAGAAATGAGTCAGGTGTGGGAAAGCAGACACTTATGATGCGACCACGACACTGGCCTTCCCCTTTCAGAGGCTCATACTGATCTGGTCACTATCTGAGTTAGGGGACAGGTGGGCAGGGACGTGGCATCAGAACAGGCGATGCCATAGACAGGGGAGGATGCGCGCTCCCTAGTAAATCAATGAGAACATATGAAATTCTTGATTTCTCTTTCCAATGAGATTTATAAAGATTAATTTATTAGAACCTGAAAAGGTAATTAATGAACATAAGACAAAATTGTTTTTTGGTTGTTTTTTTTTTCAGAACCAGGGATTGAACTCAGGCCCTTGTCCTCCCAGGGAGATGTTTATTCTACTGAGCTATCTCCCCCGTCCCTATAAGACAAAATTGTGATAGGAAATTATATTGATATAAAGACACATCATTGTAGGGCTGGCCTGATAACTCAGTGGACTTGAGTGCCTACTTAGACAGAGCTCAGTGGCTGGGGTTCAGTCTCTGGCTTGCTGTGCCAGCCCTGCATGCGGGGCACGCTGAGATGGCAATTAAGATGGGCGTGATGGTACATGACTGTAAACCCAGCACTTGGGAGGCTGAACACAGGAGAATCACTATGAGACCAGTCTGTGTAGTGAGACCCTGTAGACCCTATCCAAAATACAGGAAAAAAAAGACAAGAAAAAAAAGACATATTATATCCATAACTTCAGAAAAAGCAAATTACAAGTTTATGGAAAGAAAAATGTAACAAAAGAAAACAATGGCACAAGAGTATTTTAGGAAAAGTCTGAATAGTTCAAAATAATGAAATGTTTTTGTTTTGAAGTTTGAAGCTACATGGTGAAGTCTATATTATATATATATATATATATATATATGAATAAATGAACAGAGATAATAAAGATATAACAGAAAGATGCATTAGAAAAATTTGAGTTCTGAATTTTAATAATATAGAAAAACTCATGAAGTGCTAGATACTTTTAACTTCACTAAGGATACACTGGTATAATAATCACATTCTAAACATAAAGTATGATATTCCGAATATTACCAATAAAACTATGTTACATATAAAGAACAACATTTAGGCTGATAATAGACAATAGCAAGTATTTCATTTGGACCACATCTAAAGCCAGTGAAAGACTATTAGTTATAAAATTACAGATAAAGATATGTCATACTCCTATCCTCCCAAATAAAATAATAGAGGTCTAAAAAAATAGAAACAGGGGTCGGAGAGATGGCTCATTATAATAAGTGCTTCCCTGGCAAGCACAAGAGCACAAGAGCCTGAGTTCAATCTCTGGTTCCGCCAAAAAAAAAAAAAGCAATATAATTTTAATACAAAATAGAATAGGACAAGAACTATATATATAGTGGTACTTTTATATGGATAAACATTAATACCCACAATGTAACAGTCATGATGCATATATCTAAAAAAGTACTATTAAAATACATGCACCAAAGTTGTTCAAATATACACGGACAGGTTGACAGAAAGTCAGTTGCATAGAGTATCACAAAACACAATGTTCTAAGTCAAAGCCTAAAATTCAAATTTGTCCAGAAAGAATTTGAAAGACTGAAAGAAGAATAAAATATATATGTCTCTCAACATTTATATTAAAATACATTATAAATGACTTATACACATCTGCTAAAATCTTTTAAAATTTGTATCTTTATAAAGCTTCATATTTTATAAATGTGTCTATTTTTCAAATACCTGACACTTTTTAAACAGTGATCATACCACAGAAACATACGCTGAAGAGCTAAACAGCAAAAGTAGGAATTGTGGAAGTTATATTCTCTAATGACTTTGCAGAAAAAGTAAAACTTAATGGCACAACTTAATGGCAAAAAAATTCATATCAGTTGGATATTAATAGCGAAACAAGCATTTTTGAAAACAGATCTTGGATTAAAGTAACATTGCAACATTTAGTAATGGAGTAATAGAGGGCTATGCAGAACTTTCTAAGCTAAAATCTCTATGATGTTTCCAAAGTCACGGCTGAATGCCAGGTTGATTTTATGGGCTTCCTTGTTTACCTAATAAGAAAGATGAAAGTCAAAAACTTTAGTCCAAAATCTTGAACATAAAAAAGAAAACAGAAAACTCAGAAAAAAACCTGATTTAGTTAAAACTACAACAAGAAAGGCAGACAAGATAGTAACCAAGGGAAACTCACAAATAAGAACAGAATAAAGGGAAAACTAGACATAGGCATTAATGATTTATGAAGGGGATGCAACAGTAGATAGGAGAATTTAAATATTTTAGATATTTTTGCAAATTATTTGTGCAAATCATTCGTGCTAATCCATTTAAAGATTTCAGCAAAATAAATAAATTACTGATAAAACATAGATTATCAAAATCAGACCAAAAAGAAGACTTAAGAAGATATACAACTATTGAGAAAAATCAAGAAACAGTTTTTGCTTTTGTGTTTTCAAAGTTGCAAGAGTTAAAAATTCACAGACAACATAAGATGATTAATGGAATGTTTGTCGAGGACCTTTATGGTTCTACAGGACAAAATATGTCAACTTCAGCGTGCCATAAACACTACACATAAATATCAGTAGGGCAATATGTAGATACAAATGTGTTAAAGCATTATGAGAAAATAAAAAAGAAGCATGGTATATAATAATCCAAACTAATTTCACCAAATAAATAATTCACTAGTGGTATGAGTTGCCATACTAATTTGAACATTATGTAATAGAATGAAGAACGAAAGTAATGTGATGCGGCATGAATGATCCATAACGTATTAGTCCCCATTGCTGCTGTACCCAATTACCACAAACTCGGTGGCTTAAAATAACACTGATTTATTATCTTATAGTTCTGGAGGTCAAGGTTATGGAAATCAAGGTGATCCCAGGACAGCAGTACTTTTGGAAAATCTAGGAGAGATCTTTTTTTTTTTTTTTTATGCTTTTGAGCTTCTAGAGGCGACCGGCATTCCTTGGCTTGTGACCCTGTCTCTCAATCTTTGAACCTGTGCTTCTCACAGTAGGTATTTCACTGGGATCTGGGTCTCCTGCTTCCTTTTTATAAAGTTCCTAGTGATTACATGACTACACTGAGTTTAGGATAATTTTCCAAGATCAGCATCTTTAATTTTGTCACATCTGGAAAATACCCTTTGGCACGAGTGGTAATGTATTGACAGGTTTTGTGGATTAAGATATGGATAACTTTGGGGGGAGGGTGATCCAAAGAGAATTTGATTAAATTTAGCATCTCCTGATAAAACTCTTCTCAAACTAGGATTAGGCAGACACTGTTAATGCCATGAAACATTTCCATGACTTTATCTTGTAGAGGAAAATTTGAGATAAGACTATTAAGACAAAAATGATTATTACTAGAGGACTAGGAATCAATAACACAAATAAAAAAGAATAAGCCTTTATCACAGGAAGGATATTCAATTGTCATTGTTTCTCTGTGATGTCACAGCATACCTAAATTTAGAATTTAAAAGACATTAGAAATTATATAGCGACTAATAAAATGACTGGGTCCTGATGGAACAAAGTTTTACTCAGTGAAATGAAACTTTTGTCCTCAGGGATAAAAAAGAATGAAGGAAAACATAATTGGGCCTTATACCAATGACTCCAATTTTTAGCAACATATTTATTTAATTCTAATGAAAGGTACCAAGAATATTCTTGAGCCTTTATTTATCTGAGTTACACCTGAGATTAGCTGAGTTAGTGATTAAATGAGAAAAATTAAAGCAATTATTTTGTAGCTAATTAAAATAATAGAAGACTAACATATGTTAGAATAATAATGCTGTTCCCTTTCTGTGTATTTTCCATGAGAAATGAAAACATACTATAGCAGTATAGGTGCACCAATGTTTATAGTACCACAATTTTTCATAGCTAAATCTTGGAAAAAACCCTAATGCTCATCAACTGAGGAATGGATAAAAATAATGCATTTTTATGCAATGGAGTGTTACTCAGCTATAAAGAAAGATAAACTCCAGGCTTTATTAGGTAAATGGATACAACTAGAGATCATACTCATAAGTGAAATAAATTAAACCTGGATGTGTAAACTTTGTATTGTCTCCAAACTGTAAGAACTTAGAAGAGTAATATAATCCAAAAGGTCCAATAGATACTGTGAAAGAGAAAAAACTGCTCAAAAGGAAAGAACAATTGGGATAAGAGAAAAGAGAAAAGAAAGAAAGAATGAAGGGAAAATATGATAGCTACCATAATCATACCACTAATTTTTATTAGTTTATTGAAGCAACAGTTAATGCTTATTTTTTAAAATCAATTTTGCATGTCTCTACCAGGTAATCTGAACTACTACTTTGAAGGTAACAATATCAGCTAACATTTTTAATTTCCTATTATCTTGTTTTAAAATTCTGTATCATTTTAATTTTTATAAATTTTTATTCTCTTTAGAATGAAATAAAATAATGTATCTTATGAAAAATAATAATATTTTCAACTTCCTCAAATATAATAAGAAAAGGGACAAATTTTTTACATTTTTTAAAAATGTCCTTAATGTCAGACTTAACAGAAGATGCCAAAATTTTATGTCTGCTTCTATATTGATTTTTGTTCTGCTATACTGTTTTGGCTAAAGTGACAAAGAAAATCTGGCCTCACATAGATATGTAGTTAGAAAAGGGAGGAGTATTTTAGTACCATTTTTAGGGAGAGTTATGTATATTCTTCTTTTAACTTGACAAGTAGAAGTTTCTTGAAATGTATTTGCAGTGAAGAGTTTGAAATTACACCATGAGCTCTTTGTAATCTGTTTCATTAAAACCCATTGGCTTGACTTGCAATTTAAATAAATTTTCTAACCATGCACGGTTTTATAAAATTCTTTGATCATTTGGAAAATATTTATTTAAATTTTTAAATCTTCCAATTGTTGACACATTTCATTAGATTATAACTAAATAACACACTTGTTAATATTATCAGTGACTTCACCTGCAGAAATATAAGAACTCTGAAAGTGTCAAACTCATAGCAGAAACAAGTTCTCTGATTCTGATATTTTCTTGAAAAGACTAAGATTTGGGGATATTGCACTAATGCAGCTTGACCCAAATTTATCTTGATCAAAATGGGGGAATTGTAAGACTTTTAAGCTGATCATTTTTTTTGTAGTCAGTTGTTCATGATCCATAAGAGAAACATGTCATTAATGACACTGATAGATGGACTCTGAAGCTCACATACATTTCTGCTCTTTCGGGAGCCTGTGTGAATTCCAATATGCAATTTGAAATTATGACCAACCTTTAAGATCTACTTACAATATATGGAGGATGAGTTAGTAGTGAGTGAAAGTAGAAGACAGACTAGAGAAAGTGAAGAAACTGTATTAATAATTTAATGACCTAATTAGCAAGTCCTAATTAGGTCAGCGGTAATAGAAATAGAGATGATGAAATGTGTTCAAGGTGCCATACGTGTAATTGCTAGCATCATTATTGATATCATCATTGTTGCACATAAAATAGTGGGCACCAGTGTAAAAGGATAAAAATTCATAAAATTCTAAAGTTTTAATCCATTTTTGTATAGAAATAGATTTTTGTATAGAAATTTAGATGATTTTGAAAGAGCCTGGATTATGACAGAAATGAATTTTATTTCTGACATGTCAAATTGCAAAGATGATATTCTGTGGACAGACAGAAATATGAGCTTGTAACTCAGGTGAAAGCCTCCAGGCCTGTAAATGTACAAATCAGATGCTTAATCTGCACATGGTAGACCTGTTTTAAAAACATTCTCCAAGAAGAAAAGGAAGAGTTTGGAAAAAAGAGCCTGCACATAGAAAACTCCCATAGATAAAATGAGACAAGGAAAAAGTCATGGTGGAAACTCAAAGAGGGGTGCTTGAAAGTCCAGGAAGGAAATCAGATCATTTCCTGATGAAGATGCGGGTCCTTAGGTTCACGTGCAGCTCAGGATTGCAGGATGACAGGATTGAGGAAAGGCCACTGCAGTTATTGAGAAAGAACTTGTGCTTTCATGTGGCACCTTCTGTTATGACATTGTGACAGAAAAAAATATTTTACAAGAAATTGCAGACATTGAAATAGAACAGAACTCTCCAAAAAGAAAAGGAAAAAAGGAATAAGGAAAAAGGAAAAAATAGTAATGTAATAGCTCTTGACATCAAGGATGTGTTTTTTTTTTTCAGAACTGGGGATTGAACTCAGACCCTCGTGCTTGCCGGGGAAGCACTTATTCCACTGAGCCATCTCCCCGGCCCCAAGGATGTATTTTTTTAAAATGGCTTTTCAAGTTCCTATTGATTTCAAGGCAGATGGGAAAGAACTGAGAAAGAACAAGTAAAGAAAGAAAGGTTAGAAATCGAGTGAAACAAAACAAAGTAAGTTGTAACTGGGCCCTCTGGGATGTATGACTTTGAATAGGAATTAATATTTAGATTCCGTTATATTTTGAAAGACAATGATTTAACCAAAAAAAAATCAGGCTGGTGGTCTGTGATGATGATGAGAGCTGTATGTCATGAAGAATAAATATATGAGAAAACGTGTCCAATAATTTTAGCTATCAGGGGAATACAAACCAAAACTACATTGAGATTTTATCTTAGTCCTGTCAGAATGGCTACAATAATAATAATAATAAAAAAATGGTGGTGAGGATTGGGAAAAAAAGAACTTTCAAGCACTCTTGGTGAGAATATAAATTGGTATAACTACTATGAAAATAGTATGAAATTCCACTAAAAATAAAAGAATAGATCTTAGGATCTGATTACACCATCCTTGGTGTAATTTATTCCTGAAGGCAGTGAAGTCAGCATACCATAAACACACATACACTCCCATGACTATAATGGCACTATGCACAATTAAAAGGGCATGGAACCAGCATAGGTACCTGATGAAAGATGATTGGATAAAAACGATGTACTATATATACATGATAGAGAATTATTCAGCCATAAAGAAGAATGTCATGACATTTTCAGGAATAAGAGTAGATCTGGATATTATCAATGTTAGGGAAATAAGGCAGAAAGAGAAAAGTATTGCCTGTATTTTCTTGTATGGAGATAATAAAATAAATTTAAATATGATGACTTTAAAGCTGAAAAGGAACTAGCAGAGTAAAGGAAGGAATTAGAAAGAGAAAGAAGAAAAGGAGGGAGAGGAGTTTTAGTGAAGGTAGATAAGAACAAAGCCCAACATGCACATGCACAGAAATGTCACAGACACTTGCCTGGCAAGCACCAGGTTCTGAGTTTGATCCCTGGTACCACCAAAAGAGAGAGAGAGAGAGAGAGAGAGAGAGAGAGAGAG
>NDGM011249400.1:10316-21245 GCA_002564305.1 Octomys mimax
AGAGAGAGAGAGAGAGAGAGAGAGAGAGAGAGAGAGAGAGAGAGAGAGGAGAAAAAAAAGAAAAAAAGAAAGAAATTTCACAGACAAATCCTGCAAAATTAATATGCATTATTATTTGACCATAATGCAATGAAATTGGAAATTGATTATAAAAGAACTCCATAAACACATAGAAATTAAATAACATCATCCTAAATAACCAAAGGGTCTCAGATGAAATTAAAGAAGATATTAAACTGTATTTATCTCCAACTCAATGAGAATACAGATACAACATACCAGAATTTACAGGATGCAATGAAAACTGCCCTAAGAGGGACATTTATAACAGTAAATTCTCACATCAGGAAAACAGAAGGGGCACAAATAAACAACATAATGCTTCTAAAAAAGAAGAACAAGTGAAGCCCATAGAAAGAAGGAAATTCTGAAGATAGAAGAAATTCATGGAATTGTGACTAAGAAAACAATACAAAGAATTAATGAATTAAAGGATTTGTTCTTTGAAAGAATAAATAAAATTGATCAACCCCTAGCCAACCTTATCTAAAAAGGAAAGAAAAAAATCCTCAGATTCATATAGCGAGGAAGACAAACAGTGAAGTCACCACTTCACTGTGGAAATTCAGAAGGTCAATAAAACCTGTTTCAATACTCTTTACAAGCATAGAATGGTAAACACAGTAGAAATGGATAGATTCCTAAAAACAAAAATTACTAAAGCTGATTCAAGAAGATACAAAAATTCTGCATAATCCAGTATTAGTTACTGAAATTGAAAGTGTAATTAAAAACTTACCAACAGGCTGGGGATATAGCTAAGCAGACTAAGCTCCTGCCTGGCCAGTGCAAGGACTGGGTTTGAACCCTGTTACTCCACACCATGCCATCATACCAGCACTGAGACTGAGCATGGTAGTACAGGCCTGTAATCCCAGCATTGGGGAAGATGAAACAGGAGGATCACTACAAGTCTGAGCTGCATAGTGAGATTCTGCACCAAATAAATAAATAGATGATTAAAAAATCTTAGTAACAAAGAAAAGCCCAGGTCCTGGTAGACATGAATTCTGTAAGAAATTTAGACAATATTTAATGACAATCCTTCTCAAACTGTTTAAATTGAAAGGGAAACAATTCTCCCTAACTCGTTCTTGGAAGTAAATATTATCTTGATACCCAAAACAAAGAAAGACCCAACCATAAAAGAGAACTATAGCCCAATTTCTCTAATGAACATAAATGCAAAAAGCCTCACTAAAATACTAGCAAAAAGAATGCAACAGATCATCTGGAAGATTATACACCATGAACAAGTGGGACTTATCCCAGGAATGCAAGGATGGTTCAACATAGGCAAATCAATAAATGTGGGCCAGCAAGATAGCTCAGTGGACTAAGCACCTGCTTAGGCACATGCAAGGACCAGGGCTTGATCTCCCGGTACCACATGCCAGGCCCTACTCCGGATGTTCTGAACTGGCAACCGAGTTCCGGTTGTAGTGGCACAGAGCTGTATTCCCAACACTGGGAAGGCTGATAACAGAAGGATCATTACAAATCTTACCTGCATAGTGAGACCCTGTATGAAATATATAAACAAAAAAATCAATAAACATAATGCACCGTATCAACAGAGCCAAAGATAAAAATTACATGATCATCTCAGTAGATGTATAAAAAGATTTTGATAAAGTCCACCACTCATTCTTGGCAAAAACACTACAGAAAATTGGAATAGATGTTTTTATTTTTACCTCAATTTGTTAAAAGCTATCTATGATAAACAAGCAGCCAACATCATACTAAATGGACAAAAACTAAAATCTTTCACTCTAAAATCAGGAATAAGACATAGATGTTCACTATCACCCATCCTTTACAATATAGTCCTGGAAACATTAGCCAGAACAATTAGACAAGAGAGAGAAAAATAAAATGAAAAAGAATAGGAAAGGAAGAAATTAAATTGTCATTATTCACAGATGTCATGATACTATACATGGAAGAATCTAGAAACTCCACCAAACAAACTTCTAGAATTAATAAGAAAATTTATAACGTAGCTGGATTCAAAGTCAAAATTTAGACATCAACAGCATTCCTTGACAGAAACAACAAATTCGCTTAGAGAAAAATTGGGGAATCCATATCCTATAAAATAATATCTGAAAAATATAAAATACTTAAGAGTCAATCTTACAAAAAAAGTAAAAGATCTATCTACTGAAAATTATAGTACTCTGAAAAAGGAGATTGAAGAGGATTTCAGAAAGTAGAAAGATAACTTTTGCTTATGGATAGGAAGAACAAACATTGTGAAAATGGCCATACTCCCAAAGCTGTTATACAGATTTAATGTAATTCCAGTTAAAATATCATTAGAATGCCTCACAGATCTAGAGAAAACACTCATAAAATTCACTAGAATAGCAAAGGCAATCCTGGGCAACAAAGCCTAGGCACAAGGCATCACAATCCTTGACTTGAAATTGTACTACAAAGCTACTATAATATAAAATTAGAATGGTACTGGCAAAAACTGAGCTGAAGATCAGGGCAACAGATTAAAAGGTACGGACACAGCTACAAATACACAGAACCACCTTATCTTTCACAAAGGGGCCAAACACATTCACTGGAAAAAAAAAGATAGTCTTTTTATTAAATGATGCTAGAAAATTGGCTTTCCACATGCTGAAGACTAAAACTAGACCCAGATCTATTACTGTGCACTAAACCAAGTAAAAATGGATCAAAGATATAAATACCAAAAGAGAAACACTAAATCTACAGGAAGAGAAAGTAGGAAAAGATTTTGAAGAAATAGGAATAGGTCTAGTGTTTATGAACAGAAAACAAACTGCATGGGAAATACTTCAAATCATCAACTGGAGTCTCATCTTACAAATGTTTTTGCACATCTAGACAAATCACTAACAGAGTGAAAAGACAACATGCAGAGTGGGAAAAAAAATTAGCCAATACTCTCTCAGACAAAGGACTTCTTTCTAAAACATAGAGAACTGAGAAAATTAGATACCCTCCAAAGTCAAAGACCCACTCTAAAAATGGGCATCTGAGATGAATATACACTGTGCAGATGAAGAAATTCAGACAGAAAATAAATATATGAAAAAATGTTCAACATCATTGGACATTCAAGAGTTGCAAGAATGGCTATCATCAAGAAGTCAAACAATAGCAAAAGCTGGCAGGACTATGGGGGAAAGCAGAACCCTTTTCTAATGTTAGTGGGGGTGTAGGCTGCTACAGCTACCATGGGAATTAGGGTGGAGATTTCTTAAAATCCTAGCATTAGAAGGTCCATTCCTCCCAGCTATTCTTCTTCTGGGATTTTCCCCCAGGAGAATTAAAAACACTGTAACACAGTGGTATATGTGCACCCATGTGAATAGCAGCTTAATTTGTAACAATGAAATCTTGGAAACAATCCAAATGCACATGAACCAAAGAATGTATAAAAAGATGTGGCATTTTTATACAATGGAGTACTACTCAAGTATAAAGAAGTGCAAATTTAAGGTTTGCATAAGTAAATGGATGCAAATAGAGGTCATGCTTATAAGTGAAATAAATCAGGCCCACATGTGTGTAAATACTGTGTATCATATATATATGTATATGTAAATACATATAAATATATTTTACTGTACTTTTTATATAAACTAAGACAACTGTATTACTAATTTATATGAATTCATTGAAAAGAGCAGTTTTTGTTTACATTGTTTGATCAATTTTGTATGGCTACGTCTTACAATTTGAGCAATTACTATGAAGATAACAATATACAATATATTAACCATTGTTGATTTCCTTCTATCTTGTTTTGAAATTCTGCATCAGCGTTTTTATTGTTTTTCTCCTTTTATAATAAAAATGTGCATTAAACTCATAATAACCATAACAATGTACCATCCCACAAGATAAGCACTGTGGGGGTCATATTCATCCATTCCTAATCTCTGGCAGATTTGTCTGGCAACCCTTCACTGGACAGCAGACTGAGTTTGCACAGGGAGTGTAACTTGAACACTAAGGACGCACAACTGGCTATATCTATAGCTACATTGCAATAAAAAAGAAAAGAATAGTCCCCATTGAAATGTCATTATGATGGGATATTGTGGAACATTTCCAAAGGTAGGATGGACTAAATGCAGAGATGAGCAGTGAGGAAAGTGCCGGACACTACTTTCAAGTCTATATGAAGTGCCACGTGCACAGTTCATGACCTGTTTCATCAAATGTAGGCTGGGAGACTCCAGTCCGGTGAAACTCATTTTGTTTGCCTCCTATTAAAATGTATATGCTTAGAAATTAATGTAATCTCAGCTGCTCTACTTGGGAGGGTGAGACAGGGAGGATCATGAGTTCAAGATCTGCCTCATAAGCTTGCTGAGACTGTCTGAAACGAACAAACACACCCTAGTTTTTCTTGAAGCTTATTGTTCAATAAAATTCTTTCCAGTTTGAAATAGAACTTAATAGAGGTAATATTAATTTATGCAGCCATCCATTGTTTAAAAAGTTGTCTTTTGATTTATGCATGTGCTACATCAAAACTAGAATCTTCAACGAGTCCACCACCCTTCCCTTACTGTTCCACTCCCCTTTGTCACGTTATAGCCCAGTGACTCCAGTCACTCCAGTGTATGTGCCAGCCCTCTTGCTGTTCTCTTCATCATGGTCACCTTCCAATCCTGTTTAATTCCAACTCTTTCCTAATTCTGGGCTATACTGAAGTAGCTGGAAAAAAATCATGGATCTGTTAGGTGTAAACTGGGGTTCTAATGCTAAAGATTAAAATATGCATCTACTTCAATTTTCTCTATTAGATTCACTTACTAAACTTATAAATAAAACCAACTTTGGCTTCCTAAATCACTTAGAAATCTTTTATTTTATGCAAAATTAATTGAGGTTTTCAAGAGCCAAAACTATTTTTAAAGGAATTTAATGAAGAAGTATCCCCTTTGCTCTCAAGTGGTGATGGGATTAATTCATTGAACAAATGTTCAGAGAGCATGTAACACATGCCAGGCACTATTCTAGGCATTGGGCTATAGTGTTGAACAATGTAGGGTACTTGCCCCTCCGGGGCCTATAAACTAGTGGGCACATCAGATCATAAATAAATAAAGAAGCACATGAACATATGTCAGGTGACACTGAGCCTGTGAAGGAAAGAAATCAAAGAGCGAAGCATGGTTATGGGTTTAGGCTGTGATAGGTGTAAGGAAGGCTAAGGAGGCTTCCTTACACACAGACTTCTGAGTGGACACGTGAGGGAAGGAAAGAGCAAACCATGGGCTTGCCTGGAGGAAAAGGAGCCAAGGATGAGGGCAGGAGTGTCCCTGGCATGCCCAAGCAAAAGCCCAGGGCGTAAGGCCAGTGGGAGTTAAGTGAGGAAAGGAGAGAGGAAAAAGGAGCCTTTTCAGAGAAAGGGTGGTGTCCAGATCATCAAACATCTGGGAGGGGTTATGGTTTTATTCTGAGTCATTGGAAGAATAGAACAGTATCTATTATGATCTAATCGGTATTTTAGGAGGATCAAAGAAGAGACTGATGGGTAGGCCAGCGAGCATACATGGGAAGCAAGGAAATGACTTAGGGGCTACAGTAGCTATCCAGGAAGACGACACATTAGTGTCAAGACTGCAGTGTAGGTGAGGTCCATTTTGGGTTGCCTTTTGAAAGCTGAGTACACAGTACACATAGAATTACTGATAGACCATATGTAGGATGCAGAGAGGAATCACACAAAGATGAATATGAGCTTTCTGTCTTGCTGAACAAGGTTCAGAGATGAGAAGGCTGTGGGAGGAAGTGGCTTTGCCTGTGGTAGGAAAGATGAGAGAGCATTTCATTTTAGACATCTTACGTTTTTGATGGCAGTCAGGCAGCTGGATCTGTGTATGAATTCAAGGGGGAGATCATTACCTTTGGAGACATTACATATGGGAGTCTTCAGGGACTAGATGGCATATCCAGGCACAGGAACTGGTTGAGGTAATCTCAAATCTGAGAGTATGGTAAGAGGAGAAGTCATGAAATTGAGGTCTGAGATTCTCCAAAGTTTACAGGTTGGGAAAATTGAAGCAAATAAACGAAAGGAGGAGGAGGAGAAGGAGGAAGAGGAGGAGGAGGAGGAGGAGGAAGAGGAGGTGGAGGAGGAACAATGACGTAAAGAGAAAATTCACAAAGAATGATAACCAGATGCCAAGTGGGCAAATAAAAAGCTTTGACCAAATGAAAAGAAGATCTGTGTGAATTCCGCTGCTGTCTAAGCAGAAGAGGCCCACTAATCTCCATTGCCCTTATCAGCATGGTAGTCATTAATGATCTCAGCAAGGGACAGTTTGGTAGAGGTGGGAATGAAGGAGATGCATGAGGAAGGTCAGGGGAAAGGAGAGGAGAAACTGAGGGGGAACTCTGCCCAGGGAAGCAGAGACATGAGCTGCTGGCTCCCCAGCTGGTGAGGCAAAGACCAGAACATGCTCACACAGCTGTTCACTGACCCAGTAGAGAAGGAAAACTGATTACTGAGGGCCAACAGAGGATACATTCTGGGCTAAAGTCTCAATTTGAATAAGAGGAGGCAGAACAAAGAGAGGAAGAGTTGGGAGAGCTGGCGTGGATAAGAACTAGAAGAGCAGGGTTTGATAGGGTGTAATCCTCTGGTCTAGGAGGCTGAAGCAGGAGGATCACAAGTTCAGGCCCAATCTGGGCAGTGTGGTGATTTAGTGAGATTTTGTTTAAAACAAAACAAAACAAAGCAAAACAAAGCGAAGCAAAAACAAACTTAGGCCCCAGTCTCCACTCTCCAAAACAGAAAACAAGTCTTCCTTCCAAAAGCCTAACAGTCCGACGGGTTATAGCATGAAATGATTGGAGGACTAAATGATTCAAGGCTCTCGCACGGCATCTTTAAATGAAGAGCCAACGTTTACTGAATAGGTGAACAATGAATACTCCTCAATAATCTTACCTGTGTTTATAATTCTCATCTTAAACATAAATTCGTAGCGGTAAATTTGACTATAGAGAACAACTCGTTTAATTTTCATAAATCATCCTGATTGTGTAAGGATCTTGGTTCATTTTACAAGCCAAGTTCAGCATCAGAGAGCAGACAACTGCAGTACCCAATCCGATTGGCTCCCCTGGGCTCTGCCCAGAACCTGCCCCAGCACATGGCCGAGGGACAGGCAGGTGCAGCCTGGCAGCACAGATCTCGTTCCTTTCTTCTACAGGTGCCATTACCAGGTGTGGGGTACCACGCGTCCATCTCAGTGCTTGGGCTCTGCGCATGTGCAAGAGGGAAATACGAAGGGCGTCGGTTGGTGAAATTTTTAAACCATGGGAAGCAGGAGCTGGTGACCAGCTTCTTGCCCATCTTGGGTCCTCTGACAGCTTGTTCTGAGAAGCTGCGTGTGCAGGTTCTGAGAAGCTGGAGGCCTTCGCTACACTCAGTAGCACCCGGCATTCCATGCACCATGGCAACCTTGTAAGGCTCGCTTTCCGCTGCCTGCTGGAACCTTCTGCCTGCTCTGGCGTCCTCATTTAGCAGCCACCGAGGCCTCTGCAGCAAGCTGTGCTCTCTGGGAACCCAGACTGAGACAAAGCCTATAACATTTTACTACTCTGTCAGTCCCAGTAATGGTACAAAACTTTATTTCAACAAGTCGTTTGTCATGGAAACAAGCATCAAGAAAACCTAAAAAGTTTAGTTTGAGATTAGACACTATACTTTTGCTTCTTTAAATTCCACTCTTATTGATGTATGAGTTTAGTCACTAGCTAGTGTTTATAGACTTAAATTCTAGTAATTTTTCATTTCGCAGTAATTTAGACACAGTGCATGTGATTATTCTGATACAAAGAGTTGAAAAGAAGTTAAGGTATAATATTTTTATTGCACATTATGTACCATGCACAAAGAATTAAAACCTTCCCATTTCTCACTGTTGCTTAGAGGTCTTCATGGTTCTTTCATGCAGTAGTAAAACAGCCCTTACCTCAATTCTGGCTTCTGGGTTCCCCCATTCAGGGCTTTGTGTTGTCCTGTGTGATTTTATTTTTCTAAAACACAGAATTTCTGTGTTCATACTTCATTGCTTGAAAGCCTTGTTCAGATCTACACCACCAGTAGTCAAGCTCAAACTTCTAGTGTTACCTGAGACTCGCTGTTAGCCTCCTCCCATCACAGGCTGCATCCAGTCCTCACTGGGTCATACAGGGCTGTCTTTTGGTTCAGGGAGCTCAAGTGCGTTCCTCCTACAGAACTCTCTTCTTCCATCCCACTCGGATCTCTGTCTTCAAGGAGGTCTACTGTGTCCCTCCCTCTCGCACAGGAAGAATTGCACTGTGTTACAGTTGCTCTTCTCTGTGTCTCTTTCATTCAGTAGCAGGAAGAGCGGGACTTAGCTCCTTTTTGGTACTGAGCCTTCTACACAGTACTTGGCTTGGGGAGCTCATCAGCAAATGTCTTTGCAACTATAGTCAACAAAGTCACGCAAGCATTATTGGAAACTATTGAAATTGAGTTTAAAGACTTACATTCTCTTTCCGTGAATTCTGGTAATCACTCCCAGCCCCAGTCCATTGTCCCTAACTCCCTTCAGCAGAGTGAGTGGAAAGAACTAAAAGCTTCAGTTGGAAACTCTGGGTTCATAGTCGATTTTACAACATGGAGATATAAAAATTATTTTTCGATTCAGTTTAGTGTCTTTCAGGAGACTTTTCAAGGTTTACTTGTGGCTGACATTATTCTATAAGTATGTCAGTAGCAAACTGGATGGTGGCTGAATTGTTTTGAAAATCATGGTGCAAAGCTAACCTAGTCAAACACAGCAATTTTCAGAAAGGTATACTCCTCTCTAAATTATAGAGCGCTGCATTCTGGCCAGCTGGGCTCCCTGAGTCAACCGTGAACGAAATTGCTGGCAATAGTAACACTAGAGGGGTGCTGTGGCTCAACTGGCTCTGCACGTTTTAAAACTGTGAATTAGCTGTCAACAGTTGAAAATTAATACATTTAACACATACACACAGTTTAGATCCAAAAGGTCTCCCCAAAGTCTCATGCATTTGGAAGGTGATTGAATTGTGAGGTTGCCATACTCAACATTGAATTCATCCATCTGTGAGTTTAGACTTAAATGTGGTGTTAGGAGGTGGAGCCTGATTGTGGATGGCTCACTGGGGCGTGGCCTGGAAGGGCGTGTTCTGGTCCCTGGCTCCTCCCTTCTCCTTCTGCTCCTGGGCTGGGATCCTTCAGGGCCTCTACATCTCCTCTTCCCAGCCAACTGACATTTGACTGACACTATGACCAAAAATAAACCTTTCCACCTTGAAGTTGCTGGGGTCAGGTATTGGATCTCAAGGACAAGAAAGAGACATACACACATAAGATTGAGATCTTTCTTTGCTCTTGAATGGTGAACCAGTTTGGAGACACCGTGTCTGCATTTTGTATAAGGCAGCAGTTGGCTGGAAAGCTGTGTGCTGAGTAGGGACAGTGGCATCATTTCATCCTCTTGCAGGTGGTTGCCATTTTGGTTTGTTACTTCTTATTCCTGCTTATACAGCACAGTAAAACAATCCTTTTTCTCATAGTGTCTTTGTTCCATGTAGCCATGACCTTGTTTTATTGTAAGTCACTACTCTATATGATTTTTTGATACTTTGAGTTTGTATAATAAAAGTTTTAAAATTTCATCTGAGGGCCCGTGACACAGTTCAGTGGACTAATCCCCTGCTTAGGTGAGCGCAGGGACCAGGGCTCTATCCCCGGTACCTCATGCCACCCCAGCCTCTCTCCTGGGCAGGTGTAGTGATGCACGCCTGTCATCCCAGTGCAAGGGAGGCTGGAAACAGGAAGATCACTATGAATCTGAGCTGTGGGATAAAACCCCAAATACATTTAAAAAAAATCAAGATAAAATTTCATCTAAGTAAATGTAAATATTCCCTTGTATCATGTTACCATTTAATAACTTTCTAAATCTTCAAAGTTAAATTGATGTCTCCTGGGATTATGCATCGTTTTGCCTTTTGGTTTCTAAGAACCAGGTTTAATAAGAAAAATAAAGTCATTCAAAGTAATTTGGATTAAAATTTTGGACGGCATTTACTTCCCAACATGTTGCACCATATCAGGGCATTTCTCCTGTGTTGTGTTGTGTTATGCAGTTTACAAGAGCAAGAAATGTAACAGGATGCAGCGTGGTGAGTGTTGTAGTGTCACGGATAATTTAAAGACTACACTCTAGTTGGAAGCAGACACCTACAATTAATTCGGATCCTGGACATTTATAATGAATCCAGTGGAGGAACCCAGAGAAGACCATAAGATGATGGCTTCCCCAGCCAAAAGGTAGGTTATGCTAGGGGACAGCATTATTATCACCAAAGGTCCCAGAGCCTGCCATGACCCAGGCATAAGATAGTCATTGCTAAGTTTGAAATTTGGTGTGACTCACTAAAAGACAGGTGCAGTAGCAAACATTTAAAAGAAGCATTTCCACTTTTACATATTATTATTATTATTATTATTATAATTATTTTATATTTTAGGGAAAGGTCAACAGCATGTTCAGAGTCTTACTACTAGATCGGACTCATAGTGATCTGCCTGTTTACAACCTCCCAAGAGCTGGGATTAGTCTCAATTGCCAACTCAGGGTGCCCTGGGGGCAGGGAGGCATGGATGGCCTGGGGATTGAACCCCTGGTCCCTGTGCCTGTTTGCAGGCATTTTAATCTGCTGAGCTATTTGGCAGACCCACTTTTACAGTTTAAGTCATTTAAATTACTCAAATCTCTTTTTTAAAACTCATTATTAACTTCATTGAAAATCAATAATAATTATATAGCAAATTAAAAATTATAGACAAATATT
>NDGM011249407.1:8988-22121 GCA_002564305.1 Octomys mimax
CTTCCCTGGCAAGTGCAATGGTCTGAGTTCAATCCCCGGTTCTGCCAAAAAAAGAAAAAAAGAAAGAAAGAAAATATACTTGCAGTAGTGGGTTGGAACCCAAAGAATGAGAGGCATGCTTAGCAGACATGAACCGAATGTACGGTCTGAAGCTAAGCCCAGCTCAGGCCAAACACAATCTTCAGTGCTGTCTCTTGAGACACAGGCATATGAATGGGCGAAATGGCTCTAAGTCACCTTTAGGGTGTTTGATCATGAAACATTATTGACCCAATGTTTGACTAGACCAAAAGCACAGAGAAGGCACTAGAAGGCAAAGTACTATCATAGCACACATGTGTCTAGATAAATGTTTGAATTGTAATAATTTTGGCTGCTTCTGGAGAACAGATTAAAGAGGTAAGGGATAAAATCAAAAGTACAAATGAGATCTTTGTGTATTCATCCTGGCAAGAGATGAATGTGAGGCTATTTACTGGCACTGCAGCAGCCAGGAAGGAGAACATCTGGGATAGCAGAGACGGGGCCACATTGGCAGCCACTACTAGGAGACCTCACTTCACATGACTTTGTTCCATTCTCAGAGACTTCCCACTGCCAGCCACTGGACCTGAGAAAGCCTCTGATACTTCTGTGGGGCTTCCATTCACTGATGCCAGGGCCCTTGACACTGTATGGACTAAATCATCTTCATTATTCATAGATGAGACTCTATAGTTAAAAGAGGTTTGGGTTGTAGACTCCTAAAGCCTTCTCCTCTAAGAGTTAAATGTTCATATTCTTGAGACTACTTCCTACATGACCATCCTCCCTTGGCCTGCTGTAGAAAGAGTCAGACTTCTCAGATTATCTTGGAATTAGTTGTTAGCATGTTGCAACCCCCATATGTCATGGTATAGTGACTCTTCAGGATCTTTAAAACTTTACAATATCTAAAACTATGCCTGCCATAGCCAGGCCCTAGGGCAGATACCTGCAATCCTGGCAATCTGAGAAGCAGAGGCAGGAGGATCTCTAGTTGCAGCCCAGCCTGGGCAACTTAGTGGCTTAGCAAGATGCTACCAAAAACATAAATGGCTTGGGAATGTAGCTCAGCGCAAAGGCCTAGAGCTCAACCCTTGCCACCAAAATAATAATAGTTATATTAATAATAATAGAAGAAGAATTATTTAATTTTTAAAAACTATACCCTCCAAACAGGCAACGTTCTGTCAATGGTGATGAATTTGCTTGACATACGTAGCACAGCTAGTATACTATTACCAAATATGTTCACTTCCCACTTACTGGACCAAAATACTCGTGAGAAAGACCTAATTCCAGAACTAAACTAAGATGATATTTTTCACTTTGAATGAGATTTTAAGAACCCAGTTGAAAACCCTAAATTTTAGCACCCTGTGAAAGTACCTCCAAATAGAAAAAAAAAAAAAGGAGGTCCAGAAAATAGTGTTCCCTTCTCTCTTTTCTTCGGTTCTACTGGGAATCCTGTTGGTTTGTTACCTAGCAACACAGAGCTTATCTCTGGGCAATTTACAACCATTTCTCATTTGTCATCATTTGTCTAATCAGATCTGATCATAAATAAAATCTTCACACATTCAACTGACTTCTGTTTGCAATTAGAATCCATCTCTATCAGGGGAAGGACATTAATAGTCTTGCACCTTGCGTGTGTTGATTTATTTGTGTCTTTTTGTCATTTTCTAACATGTCTCCCCTTGAAGTTTCATATAGTTCAATCTGTCTTGATTCCTTCTGTAAAATTTCACCTTTCCTTTTGAGTTCCTATCAATCTAGCTGTCTTTGGATGAAATTTGCAGGTCATCTCTGTTCGTTTACTCTGAGCATAGCATCTACGCAAGGTGACTTAATTTTGCAATGTGCTGTTGTTGTTTGTCACGGCTGCTTGCTTCATTTCCAATATGCCACCTAGCTTTGCCTAATCAACTCAGTGCAACAAACATTTCTTATTGTGATTTGTAGTGGTCCTGAATTATTTTGTCTGCCTGGCATTACTTCCTCCCAATTCTGTTAATAGTAATTTCATTATTTTGGGCATTCTAATCACAAAGTTATACTTTGAGTTTGCACTAAAAACAAAACAATGAAACCAAACAAAAGATCAATATGATGACCCCTATCCTGAGGTTATAGTGCTTGGTTCAAGATAGGTCTAAGACCCAGTTAGACCAATATATTGGGAATTATCTTCTGTCTCTCTTTAAGTACCATGATATACGTCCAAGAGTTCCCGCGACTTCATCTCTTGCCATATGAATAAGCCCCATCTGCTGGAGGACAATGTGGAAGGGGAGAGAAAGCCTGAGGACAATCATAAGGAGCAGTCAGCTGAAACAGAAATAGAGAAAAAGAGCCTGTTAGAGAAATAGATGGGGAAAAGGGAGGGGAAAGGGGAAATGAGAGAGTCAAGTACAAGAGCAGAGCGTGAGTACTGAGTGCCTGAGCCCCCGTTGTAGTCCCTGGTGAAACTGGTTTGCCTTGATTCCTTGATTATATGAAGTATATTAGTATCTCCTCCTGACCCCACATTTTCTTTCTAAATTCATGGGAGTCGGCTTTCTCTCAAGAAAATTGTTTTATACAATGACACGTTTCATAACCCACGGAGTTATAAGGTTGCTTTGGTCTTAAACGTGTGCACATTCACTCTGTGATTGGCTCCTTGCCACTGTCCTCACTCCTTGGAAGAAGTTCCTGCCCCAGGAGGCAGAACCCCGTGACAGAGGAGAGAGCAGAGGCATGGAGAAGGGCTGGCTAGGGGTTATGCAATGAGTGGTGACAGAACTCCTGAGCTGGGCCGGGGCTCCAGCCCTCCAGCTTTGGCCCAGCAGCTTGTCCCAGTCTGTGCTACAGCTGCTCAGCAGTGCGAGGCGGGGAGAGAACAGCTGTTTGGCCTCAGGGAAGGGAGCCCAGTAGCTTAAGCAATGCTCAAGACGCCCATGTGGCTGGGGAGGGAAGATAAGCTCAGGTACAGCAGGCACAAAGGCCACAGAGACAGGCGTCAGGACACAGTACTGAAGTAAGGGCTGTGCTAGTCCTGGACCCAGGCATCAGAAGACAGGGCTCTGGGAACTAGGAGAGGGAGAAGCCATTCCCGCTCCGGAAGCCCAACTAAGAGCACACTCAGGTGCTGTGGGGACACATGTGGCTGGAGGGGAGGGTGCTTGTCATTGTTATCTTCTGAATACGGCATGAACCCTCATTTCTTGATGCCTCCACTGCCACATTTTCATCTTTGTTTGCATCTTTTGCCTGGACAGGATTGATTACAGGGCTGCCAGCTGCCCTCTAGCATTCTTGCTGTGATCCTTTCTTCCTGCTGCAGCCCAGCGACCTCGAGAAAGCTGAGCTGCAATCCGAGCTCCAGCCACCGACCGACCGTCTTCTGATGATGAAGAGAATCCTCCGCTCCCGGGAAGAGGGAAGTCACACTTGCCGAGTGCTCTCCCCACAGTGTTTCTCTGTCTCTGTCCCTTTCTCTCCATCTCTCTGTCTCTCTGTCCCCTTCCTCTCTCCTTCCCTCTCTTTCTCTTTTCACTTGTTCAGGGGAAAAAGAAATTGCCCTGATCAGTTGCACCAAAGGGAAAGAGCAAGGTTTAAGATGGTCACTAAGAAAACGGATTATGAAATCAAACTGCTATGTTTAAAGCTGGTGTTGGTGTGTACTACCTGTGTGACTGCAAGTTACATGGACTTTTTAATCTATATTTTATTTATTTATTTTATGCGTTTGGTACAGGGTCTCACTATACAGCTCGGGCTCGTGTGATCCTCCTGCTTTCAGCCTCCCCAGCCCTGAGATTACAGGTGTGCCACCACACCTGGACTTGGTGGCTGGCTCAGTGCTCCCAGGGGTGGGGTCAGCATGGCATGTGGTCCTGGGATCAAAGCCCAGTTCCTGCACTTGCCTAAGCAGGTGCTTAGTCTAATGAGCTATTTCACCAGCCCTATCTACATTTTATTATTAGAGCATTTATGTCGTATGGCTCAAGTAATGAATATATAGCACTGCAATTAACAAGACCCAACAGACAAAGGGGCATGCATGTGTTTTAGGAACCACTGCAGCTGAGTTCTGCTCGACTTCAGGGGCATGGGGAAGACGCAGGTCCACAGAGAAGCCTTCTCTGAGTCTTGGGCTCCTGCACTCTGAACTCTAGTTTCCACTTCATTGTATTTAGCTGAATGCATGTTTCTACCCTGTGAGTGGGGCCAGTCTATAATCACGGGAGCTGCCTAGTTCCCACAGGAATGAATTCCTCGTAAAAGGGAGTGTTCAGCCCGCCCCTCTCTGCCATGCATGTTCTCCTGACCGCTTGTCTTCTTCAAGGGTTGATACAGGTCTCTCCAGAGGAAGCTTTGGACTGTGGAGTCCCAGACAGTAAGGATCCTTCCATTATTCAGCATTTATTTAAAGGATTTTGTATAATGACTGGTTCAAAAACAATTAAATGTATCATTTATTTTTAAGAAATTCAAGGTCAAAATTAGAAGTTTTGGGAAAGACAGACAAAAATGAGTTCAGATGTTACTTGTCTGCAGTGTGTCTTTCGAAGCTTAGAAGATACAGGGACTAATTCACTTCAGGGCATCTGACACCCACAGCACCTGCAGCTCGAAGGTGATCTCACCGCTCTTGTTGTCACTTGAAGCAGGGACTACCTAAAGAGCTACACAGATGTTCACCTCCTCCTTCTGAGGACGTCTGGGGAAACCTGCCAATGTGTGGCATGTCACAGGGCACCTCCAACACCAAGGGGTATCTGAGAGGATATTCCAAAGACAGTGTGCAGACTTGCGCTCACAGGAAGGGCCTGGCAGATTTTCAAATGTCAGAAGAAAGGAATATCACTAAATCTGGACAAAGGCAAGAAAGGAAAGACTTAAATGGGACTCAAGGAGCAGAGACCACCTAGGACAGACCGAACAGGAACACCCACATGGCCACACTTCCGGCCCTCCAACCAGGACGGAGCCTTGGACTCAGTGAAAGTCATTTCAGTCTTTATCTTAATGATAAAAGAGTATGCTCTGTGCTACAGACTAATAAAGGACCCATGATTGGAAGCTAACACATCTGCTGTTTCCTCTCCTTTGCAGCCCAGTGTTCATTCATCGGATTGTAATTTTCACTGACCCCTACATCATGCTACGTGAGCGTGTTGGAGATGTAAGGGTGAGGTCACTCCTAATCCCCTTGAAGGCCATAGTGTCACTAGGGGACACACAAACAAGATGAGGGAAGGGAAGCAAGGCCTGAGGTATGGCCATAAAGGAGATCCATATATACAAGTGAAGTAATTATTTAATTCACAGGAAAACAGTATGAAGTACTGAGATGCCTCTGGGGAAAGATTCAGATAGACTAGTAGCAAAGTCTTGGCCTGTGGTGGAGGGCAGTCAGCCATTCGTAGGGTGCATCTTCTCCCAACGGGCTCTTCTTCTGTGCACCATGGATGGGAGCATGCCTGACATATTAGGGGGAGCTATTATGAGTCTAAACTAAAAGAAGTATGCATGCTAGAATTCTGCAAGCAGCAGGGCACGAGGCGGGGCTGCCTGTACCTGTGCAACCAAAGTAGCGCAAAAGCTACCTAGGTCCAAGTCCCTGCTGGGATAGCACACTGACAGCCTCAGAGATTGTATCCCCTGGAGTCTCTTGGGAACCAGAGCACCAGTTATAAGGTGCACAATGGAAACCGCAGCCAGGATGTGGGTGTCTGCATCAGGCAAGGGCTGGAGAGCAGCGCTGCGCTGGTACACACTGAACAACCAGCTTTCTGGGAGAAGAAAAAGATGTGAATTTATACAATTTTTGTGATACTTGGGATTGACCTCAAAGCCTTTGCCCTGAGATGCAACCCAACTTGTTTTCATTCTCTTTCCAAACAGGATGCCACTCAGTCTCTCAGTGAAGATCAGAAGAAAAGGAAGACATCCTGCTCCTTTCCCTTTTTATTCTGCACAGGCCACAAGCCCATTTGTTGGTGCCATCTCATCCAGACGGGTCTGTCCTCTTCAGCTATGGCCTACATATCAGTATACACAGACACGCCCAGGACTGCCCTCCACTAATTTATGAATTCATTCAAGTTGATCTATCACAATTAATGTTCACAGTCCACACCTTGTCCATTTAACACTTACACACATCTCCTTCAGCCATACTTAGCCTCCAAAACACAATAACAAGTTCATAACTTTGTCTAACATGATCCTGTCTAATGGTCCTGCCTACCAATGGAAGTGCACTAATCCCCTCCCAGAATAGAAGACAAAGGTTTGTTTGTTTGATTTTTCCTTTGGCTGATGTTTAGTCTTAACATTTCATAACTCAAACATCTTAGTATAGATTTAAGAATTGATTTTAAGTCTATCAATGTTATGGCTCAAAGAAATAAAACAAAGTTATCTGATTCGTATTTGTGTATACACTATCGATTAAATAGGAAAAATATATGACAGTTACAATGCTCATTTCCATAACTGGTCACATAGTTGTAGCTGGTATGTGCAATTATTTTCTTCTACTACCCGACCTGTATTCCCTTGGCCTTCAGAAAGCACCTCAGCAGGCCCAGGTTCTTTCCTTGATGGGGCGACTCAGACTTTCATTGCTGAAGGTTCTGGGCCATTTGTCATCCTGGCTGTATTGAATAGTTGTAGTTTCCCATTGGCCTTAGTAATAGGGTGTGGTATACCCAGAAGTGCTCTAAGAGATCTCCTGCACCCGCAGTGTGTTCTTCCTCCCTCCCATTGAGGAGGAGCAGTGCAGTTTCCTCCTTGGTAGTCTAATTGCCCCTGCCAACACCACAGCTCCTTTTTCAGCTGGTTCACTCAGAGGCATGAGGAAACCAAAATAACCAAGGTGAAGTCTTCATTTCCAATTCAAAGAAATCCTTGTGCTTCCTGGCACAAGTCTTCCTACCTCTGGAGCTAAGACTTCTAGGTAAGCAAAGAATAATGTCACAGAAAAAGAAAGCAAAAATTTTGCCAGTAGGTCACTAGGGCTGATGGTGGATGATATCATTCCCACTTCCATATCTTCTTTCATGGACCAGAGGCCCATGAATCTGGGATGTGGAGGAAACAGAATCAGACAGTGTATACTGATTCAAACCATCCACGTAGAGAACCTCACTCCAGCCTGCAAGGTACTGCCACCTAGCTGATGCTGTAATTGTATCTTCAAAAGGCCATGTCACCTTTCTGTCAATCCAGCTGCTTTTGAACTATAAGTATAACAAGC
Organism: Octomys mimax; assembly: GCA_002564305.1. Lineage (NCBI taxonomy): Eukaryota > Metazoa > Chordata > Mammalia > Rodentia > Octodontidae > Octomys > Octomys mimax. The sequence goes on from NDGM011249407.1 coordinate 16,262, forward strand.
CCATGGCCTCACTTCTTTGGTTGTGAAATGCATTCCTTGGTCAGAAGCAATGCTATGCAGAACACATGATAGAGAGAAAGCATTTTGTGATTTCGCTGGTGGAAGGTTAAGAGGCATTGCATTCAGGGAAGGCAAATCCATGCCCAAAGTACAAGAAAGAGCCGACCTCTCTGTGATACAAGGGGTTCTTGTAACCAAGATGCCCCCAGGTTACATGCCAAGTGTCCTGTGGAACTGTGCTGGATCAGGGACCTAGCCTTGGTCTCAGCTGCTGGTGGACTGGGCATTCAGCAGCGGCTGTAGCCAGGTCAGCTGGGGGAGGGTGGTCCATGTGGCTGACCCTATGCATATCCCCACAATTTTCATCATGGAGCGAGGACAGATGGATGTAGAAAGTCTTTGTCTGTTATTCATGGCATGTGTCATTCTGTCCAATTTATTACCCCAGTCCTCTTCTGAGGTCATCCTGTGGTGAGCATTTATATGGGACACAAGTACCTTTACATCTTTCTCCCATATGGAGAAGCCTATCCACATACTTCTTCCCTAGATAACTTTGTCACCAATTTTCCAGTCATGTTTCTTTGAAGTCCTTGAGTGTCTGGTCAGACCATTGGCTGTAGTCCATCAATTTAGATGCTATCATACATCTCCTGTGTTTTCCTCCAAACAGAATACATGACCAGTATAGCTGACCAAAGCTATGCCTTCTATGATTTCCTTTCAACCCTGTGCTTCAGGAATGCCCTGATATATCAGGGCTGTCCTGCTACAAAGGTGAGGTACTGCTATAGCTGTCCCATATGTGGTACTTCCATAAAGTATAGAGCTACCTATAAAGCAGGCCCCAGTCTTTTCTTCCTCATTCAGCTGATCATAGGGTCCACCTCATGGAGCCATCTGCTCATGCAGGGACACAGAAGGTGGTGTAGCAAGACCAGGGACCATGGGCCTTTGGACCATTTTCTCACATGACATACTTATGTCTTCTCAACCTGTTCAGGCTTGAACACATGAACACTACTTTCACTTACTGATGGAATGCTGCTGCTGCCCAGTGCAGGTGGTGGGTCAGAGAGTAATGTGAGCCACGTGGTTCATGATGGGCAGCTGAGGTCACATGGTAAGCTGGTCACCATAGCAGCCTTCGTATTACAGGCTAGACACCCCCTATGAGGATTTTGTCACAGTACATTTACCCCAATTATGCATTCTGGAAGGGGGTAAATGACTGCAGGCTATATTTCTGGACCTGAAGGAACCACCATGAGTCAGACCTTGGCTAAAACCCCACTGATCAGTCCCTTCTGTTACTGGAAGGCTATGTGGTATTTTGGATTTCCTGAAATCACCATTAGTTCAGAATAGAAATGTCTGCTCATTTCCCTTTTCCCAGTGTACAGTTATCCTTGTAAAAGTTCTTAGGTCCTTTGGAGAAAGATGGGAGAAAGGCTGACAGCATAACACTTGGTAGTGTACCAGGGTCCTTGAGCCTCAGCCTCCTGCTCAGTCAAGAGATTCTGAGTCAGTGAGATGACTCTAGTCAGAGAATTGATTGAGGGGCCACGTTTCCATTGCTATGAATTGAGGTAGATTTTTGATCATTTGCCCTAAAAGCTTTCTGCTTATTAAAGCTACTAACACTTCCATGTAGGGACACTGTCAGTTTCACTTCTGGGAACACGGTGACTAATCTGCCAGCACCTCGGGCCTACTTGTGTCAGACCATTCTGAAAACTGCTTTGCTTCTGTTGTCCATCACGAAAGCCTTGCTCACCTTGTCTTTGGTGACTCAACAATACCACTTGACCTCTGCCACTCCAGGATCCAATTAAAACCATTGCCCTGATTAAGAAATTAATCACTTAATTTCTCTTTGCCTCTGGAGAGAAGCTTGAAAGCATTTCCTCCTTGAGACAGCAATAAATATTTAGAGCAGGTATGACAAAAGGCAGGTACGTTTTCATCTTCATTTAGCATGCAATACATTTTCATATTCATTGACTATAAAATGAGTTGTTGAGTTGCTGCCACATTGAAAAGGCTGAACCAGTAAGTTACATGTAAACTATCCATCAATTAACTGTTTATTATAATATAGTATGTGCCAGGCAATGAACTAGTGAGTGAAGACCCTGAGTGAAAAGAAACCAACCAACAAACATAATGCTGACATTCAAACAGTTGACAGTGCCAGCTCGTCAATGATAATAAAAGAGTGAAATGTAGCCATAAAACGGTTCTGCTGGGTTATGAGAGTCATGGATTCTCATTTTTGTTTTATGAAGAGGCAGACTTAGGCCTATATGTAGAACATATTCCTTCATGTTTTTGTTGCAGAATTTTCTTTTACTGTAGAAAACTCAGCATATGGGTCAATGGATCAAGAGGCTGGATAACCAGGCATGGGGGTCATCTCTACCCAGAGCAGCATAATTACATTTTACAGGTGTGATCAGTAATTGTGGAGTTCAAGGAAAGTTGTTAATAGTTTATGCAGGTGGTTGGCTGAAGTGAGGATGAAGAGATGGTCTACTCTGAGTGAGTTAGAAATGCCTGATATTTTTGGTTTACTGTTGGTGAGATTCAAAGGCTCAGTGAGACAAGAATGCTGGAGTGGTTTTGCTGAGTAAAACCTAATCTTCCACCCTGCGAAGATTCAGAAAATGCACTCTCATTAATGCCTTAAGGACAGATTTGGGAGGGAAGCACCTGCACTGTAGTCCCCACTGTTGCTCTTTGTACGCCAGGCATTACTGTGGGGACCATAGCCACTAACTTGGGACCCTCAGTGATTCATGATCCAGTTTTATTATGAATATTCTGTTGAGACGTTTCTCTCACGTTGATCCTTAGTGGAGTGAAACAGGAAAGCCTCTAGTCTGGGAACCTACACAAGGACCAGACTGGACCCAGGCTTTTCACAACCATGTAACCTTACTTAGAACATTTTGTCCATCCATCTATCCATCCATTCACCCATCCACCCATGCACTGTTTCTCAACTCTCTTCCAAGCACTTGAAAATACATTAGAGCCAAAATTAAACAAAAGCCCTTGCCTTTAAGATGCTTATTAATTTACTAACATTAGGAAACCCTGGCCTAATAGCAAAGAGAGCAAATGATGGAGGATCTAAGAGGTAATGAGCACAAGAAAAATCAATGTCACTGTAGCAGGGTTGAAGGAAACAGGTGCTGGTGCTGGGGACAGGCAGGTAACAGCCTCCACTCACAGGTGAGGTGGGCTTCTAGCCAAGGCTAGAAGAAAGGAAGGAGCTGGATATGGGCATTCAAGAGGGTGAAAGCAAAGAGAGCACTGGGCTTTGGAGCCTGAGGGGGTGATGTGTTCAGAAATGCAGGCCGCAGAGCTTGTTTGCATCAATCCAAGAAGAAGCAAGGAGGAGATGAAGAAGGCTGGGAGTGCTTCACACTCTCAGAGCAATGGCTTCACACAAGGAAAATGGTTTCACCTTCAATTTTATATGTGCAAAGAAAGCTGGTGGGCTAGTCTTCCTGAGATCTCTTCTAGTTCTTTAGCTCAAAGAGGTTCTTAACATTTTGTCTGTGATAACTAACAGGGCAGGTGAAGGGAGACGGCATTCTAACAAGCCCTCACAGACAGGGCTTATGTGACTTAACTTTATCTCCATCCAAACTAGGCAGTGATCGGGAGAAATCCAATACCATCTCAGGATCTCTGGGTTGGCACAGGCTCTTGTGGAAAGCTGGCTCTGCAAACTCTGAGACTTGGGCCTTTTTCATTTGTTTTGTTCTATAGTACTGGGGTTGGAACCTAAGGGCTTCTCACTGATTGACAGATTCCAGCATTTTCTACACTTTTCATTTGAGACAAGAGCTTGCTAAGCTGCTAAGATGCCCAGGCTGGACTCAAACTTGGGATTCTGCTGCTTCGAACCTCCCCGAGCACTACAATTACACTGTACCACTGCCCAAAATAAAAAGTGCCCAGTCTTTGATGTGTTTGACCTACATTTCCTCTTCTGTGAAGTGTGGAAAACTCTCTCTCTCTCTCTCTCTCTCTCTCTCTCTCTCTCTCTCTCTCTCTTTCTCGTTATGAGGATTAAGGAAGATGACATGCAAAGTTGGCTTCTCTCTACAACTATTGTCATCAACACACACTAATTTTATATTTTAATACACTTCAGTGTCTTTTTTCTATACATGCATATAATATGGAATATGTGAAGTTCTAAGCAACTTCACATATTATGTCCTTCATAAATTTCCCCTTTTTATTTTTCATATTATATATCCAAAAATACTTACTAAATTGAATTTTTGAAGCTTCTTTATTTGGGATTTGTCTTCTCATTTTATTTCTTCTGTCATCAACTATACATTTGGAATTTCATTTCCATGGATATTTTATTAATACTTCTGTGACTGAAACAGACAGCTGGAGGAGTGAGATAGAGCCCTTGTTTCACAGGGCTACAGGTGACAGGAAAAAGCATAAATATAAACTGCGTGTGGGGGCACACACCCGTAACCCCTGCTGGGGCCTGGGCCAGGAGGAGCACAAGTTAAACTGCAATCCAAGTAGCTTATTCACTTAGCCTGACTCTGTCTCAAAATAAAAATAAAAAGGAAGAGGTCTAGAGATATAGTTTAGGGCATATACCCCAAGTTCAATCCTCAGTTCAAAAACAAAGAAATGTAACTGTAATTCAGAGTACACTATTATTAAATTTACATGAGAAGGACCCAGGAAAATGTCGGCTAGCATAAAGTGGTTCCCTGGGAGAGATGAGAGGTTTAGGCAGCTCAGGAAAGGTGTTTCACATCTACCTGTGAACCAAGGATGACGTTAACAATTTTACTTCTTTCCAGGTGGCACCAGTAAATTAAGAACTCAAAGAACTTATAAATGCATTCACAAATTTGTCGATAACTTGATACCATTGCCAGCAAAAGTGATTTTACATGAGCAATACCAGATCCTCATGACCACAGTGATAAAGCCATATTGGAAAGCTAAATTCAGTTCTTACTGCTGCCTTCTAGGGGGACAGCAGAGAAAAGGTCTAATAAAAAATACACAAATAGTGAAAAAGCCTCTGAGTGTGCCACACGTCATGGTCACTCGGGGCCTAATTCCCCATGAAAGTTATTTCCACATGGATCCTTGCCCCTTGGTCTCTTCTTTCCTGATGTCCTAATTCAGCAGTTGGACAGCCTGTGGCGAATTGCTCTCCTTGGTAAGTAACTACACATTTCCATTCCTGCTGGGAAAATATGAGATACTGGGGAAAGATTTCACTAAGAGCCTTCAGTTCACACATATGTCCTTCAGTTTTCAGTCCAAGGAGACTGTGGGTATCACTAGGGCTGGACCACACTTTGCTAATAGGACAAATGGGGTGTTCCCGGAGGAGTGAATCAGATGGCAAAATAGTCTTCCCTTACTGCCCTCCCTTGCTTTCTTCTGCTTTCCAGCTCTGTGAATAAATGGCCAAGGCTGTGCACTTCAGGACAGCTATAGATTTCTGGGTCTTTTTAATAATGTTGTTCTACTTAAGTAGCAAAATGCCATATTTCATCAGCAAGGTGATAGTCAAAGGGACATCATCCGTGGCACAATGCTCTCAGAAGTCTGGCTGGGAGCTGGCTAGATCGTTCAGCAGATTAAAGCGCCTGCTTAGGCAGACGCAGGGGCCAGGGTTGGATCCCTGGGCCTGCGTGCTGGCCCCACCCCCAGGGAGTACTGAGATGGCGATTGAGGCTGGGCGTTGTGGTGCGCACCTGTAATCCCAGCACTTGGGGGGGCTGAAAACAGGAAGGATCACTATGAGTCTGATCTGTGTAGTGAGACCCTGTACACCCTGTACTAAATAAAT
>NDGM011249408.1:8807-23838 GCA_002564305.1 Octomys mimax
AATAAGTGCTTCCCTGGCAAGTGCAAGGGCCTGAGTTCAATCCCCGGTTCCGGAAAAAAAAAATGAGATCATGATATATATGACTTGTCTAAGGTCAACAGTCTATTATTAGAAAGAAAAAGAGCCAAACTCTAGATTTCTAGATACTTGAGCTTTTCCCATAAGCCTCTTTCTCTAATGTACTGCACTATCATTACCTTTACAATATATTTTATTGGGAAAAAAAATTCCTCTTTTCCAGTGGTTGCCTCTGCCTATGCGAGGAATTCTCATTCTTCCAACTTGTTTCTCTTCATGCCTTTCTCCTCCATTTATAAGGTTCAATAATAATAACTATAACAACACGACCAATATACTTTCCATTAATAACCATTCATGTTTGTACTTTCATTATCCCCAAATCTCTGGAATATCTTCTTTTCCTCTAAATTCCATTATTCCTCATTCCACCCAATTCTAGCTTCTTCTGTAAACCATTTTACTGAAGCACTATTTATCCACACCACTGATGATCTTCACTAAGACTTCAGAAATTCCAAAGTCTTTGCAAACTACATCATTCTTCACTTCTCTGAAGTAATGAAATCATTCACTATTGTTACTTTAAAAATATTCAAATAATGAAGATCCAAATGACTGAGGATCCATTAAGTGATGAATGGGTAAAGAAAATATACAGATATACCATGAGTCATATAAAATAAAACCAGTTGTAACAACATGCATAGAACTGAAAACTATTATGTAAAATCAGTGAAATAAGTCAGACACAGAATAAAAAGTACTAAGCACTATTATGTAAAATCAGTGAAATAAGTCAGACACAGAATAAAAAGTACTAAGCACTGCTTAATTTAATTCATATGTGCTTTATTTAATTCATATGTGGAATCTGAAAAAAAAAAAAAAAAAAAACTTGACCTGACAAAAGGTGAAAGGGTGGTAACATGATATTGGAGAGGGGACTGGAGGGGGAAGGGTAAGTGTAAGAGGGAAGGTTGGGAGGGGGTTGATTGGGGAATACCAAGCTGCAGCTAGACGGGTGTAAGAAGTTCTGGTATGTCACTGCAGCCCAGTAGAGTGGTTAAGATAAAAATTACATGCTGTATGTTTTGAAAAGTGAGAAGAAAGGATTTTGAATACACCTACCAGAAGCAATTATAAATGTTAGAGGAGACAGGTTTACTTTGATAGAAACATTGTACACTGTGTGGAAGCACCATGCAGAATCTCATAAATGTGAGATTTTGAAAAATTTTAATGTATTGGTTTAAAACTTAAATTTTTGAAACCCCTATAATCACCCTAGTTTTTGTGTCTCCTCTCTCCCTGACTTTCTGATAAAATGTCATGATCCACCTGGCTATACTATTTACATTATTTATATTCCAATAATACTCTTCTGAGGTGTTCAATGTACCTTGTGTGCCAGTGATTTACAGTGATGTTCAACTCGTTCACTTTTTTTCATCAGCTTGGTGGAAATGGATTGGAGGCCTTTAAATATTTGTCCTTTGTTCCCACCAAGATATTACACTTACTAGTAGGGGGTCAATGGAGTGATATTTAAGAAAGAAAGAGTTTTGCTTCCTGGCTCTGATGATCAACTGGAAGGCAAAAGGTGGCTGTGCAAGGAAACTTTTCCAGGGTCTGGAGTCAGCAGTACTCTCACCTTTCCAGAAGTTAATGACCTACCTTGTAGTCTTTCTTTTTGTTTTGGGGTTCCCTTCACCACAACAGGCTTCTGCAGTTCATGCAGATTCTTCCCCCTAAACCTTGATGGAACTGATGACCTTCATGTCTAGTTCCTGTGGTAACAGCATCTCGTGGGGTGCTCAGCTCAGCCCTGTAGGTCCTGACTTCTCAGTGCATCTGCTATTCCTATCATTCTTAAAGTTCATTTTACATCTTCTTCATCACATTCCTCTAAGACCCTATTGCAAGTAACAGTTATTTATATAAAACTTTTTCTATTCAAATATTGAGCCTGTTTTCTTCCAACTGGATGCAGAATTCCGTTTTCCCACTGTGATGTGATCTGTTCTTCCTAGACAGCACTGTCTTCAAATCTCAAGTACTGCTGATCTCTTAGGAAGTAGAATCAGGAAAACAAGAATAAGGGGAAGAGATGAAATAAGGAAAGAAGAATACATAGGTTGAGGCCTTTGTACTGTGCCAGAGGCATCAATTATTATAAAATAAAGGTGATAAATACATTGCATTCGACTGTGCTCTAAAAATGTGTCTGACCTAATGGAGTTATTTTGATGAAGAAAGAAGATACTTTGTCTGCTGGCTCATGGCTTTCACTGATCACAGTTTCACCTCAAAGTCCATTAATACTAAAAGTCTGTGAATGCAACAATGTCTGGCAGAGCTCTCTTTTGTGTCACATACCAGTGTCAAAGGAGATGCCTTGAATCTGATACATGCCTAGGCACGAGATACACAGTGATGACTGCAATGGTGGTATGGAGGATACAAGAACCAAAGACCCAGAGACAGGTGAGATTGAGATTATTATATAAACAGATAACTGAGGAGTGCTGGACTCAGGGTCCTACCCATGCCTATGACAAAAGTGATGTTTTATACGCATATAAATCTCACATCTTTTACCCAGTGCCTCTTTATCTCACAAGAACAAGGCAATACTTAAAATACCTAATCAAAAAGCCTGTTTGACTAGCTAACACGTGCCTTAAATTGAGCATGTACAAAACTGAATGAAATTTAACTGCCTTTGGAAATATTCTCTGCCTACTGTTTTTATTCTTAGTCAAAAGTGTCAGTATCCACTTTTGTATCTACAACTTTTGGTTCTCCTTAAGATCTCTCTTACTGACATAAATTCCATTCCCCAAATTTTTGTATTCTTATTTAGAAATGCCTTCCAATCTGGGTTCTTTGACATTCCCAACTTTTTCCTGTTTCAAGATTTTCTTGTTTTCCTTGCTGCTCAAATGGGAAAACTTGGGGCAGGGTGATGGCACAGTAGAATAAGTGCTTACCCAGCAAGCACAAGGGCCTGAGTTCAATCCCCAGTTAAAAAAAACAAAAAACAAAAAACAACGTACTTCCTACTTTGCATAAAATTCTCTTCAGTAACATTCTGAGAAGACGGTAACTGTTCTCTTACCTTAGTGTCCATGCCATTTTTCCTCATGATTCTAATAGTGTGCACCTATTTTATTGTAATTTATTTGTTTTTTCACCTGTATTAGCCAGCATGTTGTGGTTTTCTCAAATGAAGGCACCATGTATTATTCATTCTTATATTCCCAGCACTCAGCATACTGCTTGTGCATAAACCTTCCAATAAATATGTGTTGAATTGAATTTAAAAGAAATCATGGATATAAAAGTATGTACGGATGATATTATTGGCAAAGCAACATTTCACGATAGCACGATATGCATCTAATTTTGTACTTATAAGATTCTGTGTTGATCGCACAGACGCTTTGTCAACCATCCAAAAAGCTTCAGAGCTTTTTGCCAATGAGTAACAGCAGTGTATGTTGACAGTTTATTTCAGCACATTATATGGCACTCAACCAAAATTGAACAGCAAGAAAAGATGGAAAGAAAATGACTATTTTCTAGGCCTCCATCACTGCAGGTAGGACTAAATGGATTTCAAGATGTTCATGTGCTCTGGTTTGCATCAACCCTTATGTGTAAATCAAATTGATCGTCCTAAGTCGTTTGGCCCAGGACTGTCATTCTAAGGCCCACAGTCATACAATGCTATATTACACTCTGTTATTGTGTACTACATCACAGCATACTGTATCTATTACAGTCATCTCATGCGGAATTACCTCTTTCAAAAGGATGGAACACACCCTAAATTATAATGGCCTCATCACTTGTACTAGCTTTAGTAGAAGAAGCCCTTTTAGCACAGTGTTATTACCTCTGGTATGATTAGAGGAACAGTAGTATTTCATTCTAAGACTAAAATGTTTTCCTAGGAAAAAAAATAAATCTAGAAATCTTAAGATATGTAAGATTAACTTTGCAATTTAGAAAACCTTGTTCAGAAGTTTCTCTTCCCTCTGGACTATATGTATGATGCTAAATTTGGTATTAACTTTCAGACTGATTTGTAGATAAGACATTTGATTCATCAAATTGTCACACTAGATATAAGAATGCAGAACTGCTTGTTTTTGTTTTAGAATTTTTGGTTTTTTTTTTGCCTCTAATATATCAGTCAAAATCTGGCTAAATGTTGGAGTTAGCATCATTGGTATGTAAACTGCCAGTTTATCTCTGGTTGATCAGGAATAATTGGGTTTACCCATCTATTGCCTTTTTTTTCTGAGCCTTCAAGTTATGTATTACAAATGCTCATTATTCTTTCCTTTCTTTGACTACGCAAAGCTTAGAGCGAAAACTATGGCCTATATTTAACATATACTTAAATATGTGTATATAGAATATTTTATATTAACCCTAATTCCAAATTCATTTTAGTATCTAACCTTTTTTACTCATTTTAAGCTATTTTTAGAAAGCCAAAGTGCCTATTCCCTAAAAATTGGATTGATTCTTTTTTTGATTGATTCCTTTTTAACCAAAAAGGATGTTAATAAGTATGGGCAAAATAAAACTAATTCCTGTAATGAATTACACGATTTAATTTTTGATCTCTGAGTAGCTGTTTATCAGGCTTCATGTATTAATAGTACTACATTAAAAATAAATAAATCTTCCATCGTATTGGCTTTTGATCTATCAACCTAACCTGGGAAATTATCTCTTTACGTAATTATTCCTATGCCTCACTCCTGTGAATTCTGACTCAGATTAGTATAGGTACCAACAGTTTATACTTTTTGGAAATTTTCAATGAATCTAATATACAGTCTAACTTTTATTCATTTGGTACAGGCTCTACAGAGTCTCACAATGTTGATCGGGCTCCTAGTGAGCCTCCTGTTTTCAAACTCCCAAGCGCTGGGATTACAGATGAACACCACCACGCCCAGTCTCAATTGCCATCTCAGCATGCCCTGGGTGCCGGTCAGCACAGCAGGCGGTGGATCAACCCTGCCCACCATTCTCCGCTTAAGCAGACACTTTAGTCTGCTGAGCTATCTCGCCAGCTCCCAGTCTAACTCTTAAAGCTCAGCATTTTGGGAAAAATAGGGTATATTACCATTTTAAAATTAAAAATTACATGGAAGATTATGTATGTGTAAGATCCATGGTATTGATAATGATAAGAATGATGATGGTGACACATAGATAGCTGATAGATGGTAGATGATAGATAGATAGATATAGGTAGAGATAGAGATAGATAAATAGATAGATAGATAGATAGATAGATAGATAGATAGATATAGATAAACTTGTATAATGAAGCAAGAAAAACAGTAAAGGAAAAACATTAAGATTAAATAAGAAACATTATTTTAAATCAGATATAGGGCTCATAGAAATTGTACATGAGAAACAAGTCAGACATAAAGTACCTTGAAAAATTACTATGAAAACAGTCATTTTCCACTTTCTATTTCCAGATAATCACGAGAGGTCAGTAAATATCACAGGTGAGTGATTACTAAATATTAAGTACTGTAAGAAGTATTTTATAACAGGTACCACCTTTTATGAAAGGATAACCTTTCCAGGAAAATATGATCATCATTTTTTGATTAGCAAACTGAGATCTGTTAGGGATGAATATTTGACCACAGCCATACAAAGGCAGGAGTGATGAGTTCTACACGCACACCCACATCTCTCTCCCCAAAATCAGTGTTTTGTTGCCACATTTCCCAGAGCTCATTCACTGTACTTGTTCTTTTTCTACTATAATTTTTGTTGATTTGATGAATCTATTTATCTCTTCTTATCTTCAAACACAAAAGGAGACATCATTTAGAAGCAAAGAACTTACACTGCCTCCCTCCCTTTACAGGGTAAATCTAGACAAACATGAAATAGCTACAAAGATCAAGGCCAATAAGGTTTTTCAGTTTTAAATAGGTTATTTAAATAAACAACATAGGTAGGGATTTTTTTTTAGAGTAATGGAGCATATGTCTGGATTCATTTGATTCATATTTACTAACCCATGCATGGCCTACTGATTTTCTTTTTTCTTTTTTAATTTCATTTTCTTTTATTTAGAAACAAATATCAATGAGATAGTTTCAAAGCCGATTAATAGGATGTGTTCTATTGATTTTATTTTTTCTAACAAGAATTATACCAGTGAAGGCAAAGAGGATCATAAATTTATATTTAATATCACAGAAAATATTCACTTGAATTTTTTGTTGTTTAGAAATTTCCTTTCTATACAGATTATATTGTAAATTTATCCTCACATAGGTCTGTACTAATTAGAATTATTTATTTTAAAAACAAAAAAATTGTTATCTAGTACAAACTATGAATCTAAAAGTATACTTTGATTTAATACAACTGTCTTAAATATTTTACATATTTTTGGCCTATTAGTATGATTTTTTTTATTTGTATGTATGTTAATTAACTTCATACAATCTTATAGGGTAAATCAATGAATCTGATTCTAGAAAAATAAAAGGTAGAAGGAAAAGGCAAAAAAATGGAAACTGAAGTGTGTCATGCACATATGCCAGTCCTATACAGTAAATGTCATCATGTATTGCAAAAAAAAGTACTAATAAAAATGGGAAAAAGAGCTATAAAAGAAACGACAATATATCTAAAATATTCAAAGTCTTATTATTTTGCAGCATCCTTCTGCAATCTTTTTGATTCTGTTATCACTAGATGTGATGTTTAAAACAGTCCAGTCTTACTAAAGGTGACAATTCAAATCTTAAAATTCTTAAATTTTCATTTATTTAATTTGAAATAAATTGTATGTGCAGTCATAAGTGAACATTCAACAATGTATATGTTTTAGTGCTGTATTTAAACTGAAAAAACTCAAGCTTGCAAAATATTTAACATTAGAACCAAAACTGTAGAGTCACAATGTTCCTGAGTTGAATAGGTTTCAGATTTTTAATTCTATTTAGCCAGCTTTCTTCGAACATGTGGGGTAATTTCATTGTCAACATTGAGCTGCCTGGATATATTAACTTTAAACAGCAATTCAACTGAGATTCAAATTTCATCATTCATACTGGGTCTCTGAATGTTCTATTCATAGTGGAAATATCATATTTTTAAAAAGACTAAGATAACTGCATGGGCAGCAACTACCAATTAGAAGTGTCATTATAGGTAATCAGAACAAATGGGTAACAAGATGTGCCCTTCTATTTCCAAATACTATAAATTCACATACTAAAGGAGTTTAGAGAGAAAGCTGTTTTATGTACTCATTAAAAGTTTAGAACTATTTTAATCAAATTTACTAGTCATAGAAGCATGTGTCCTTTAACCAAAACATTGTGGTGACTTCAATTCTGATGTTGTTAATAAAAATGGGTTTTGAAGAAGTGTTAGCGTTCACCTTGGACCAAACGTGTTTTGAACAATTAATGGACATTATATTACAGACTTGGCACAACTCTCCCATGAAATAAGGAGACTAAGCCTTAAAAAGGTAAGTCTATTTGCCCTACATAAAACAGCTGCTTCGTGGGAGAATCATGACTTGAATCAAGGATTCAAATTCCAAGCCTTCTGTTCCCCATCACTGCTCCAGTGTTTCTTCCCTTATCAGCTTCCCAGACAGGACCCTTTCATCACCAATAGATTTACTTCAGGCAGGCACACTTGATTTCCGCATCCTTCTTTCTGTTTATTTTGTTGATGAAGTTTTATTTTTAAGAATTTCAGCTATCACCACTAAATCTCTTCTGGACTTTAGAACTAGTTCATCCATTACTAGTCAAAAAGTAGGCTTGTTGCACAGCCCTATGTTAAGATTACCTTGAAATATGAAAGACCTCTATTTCTCACACTGGGCTAGGCATCCGTGGAAAAGCCTGTAACGTCATTTTAACAGTGTATCATCCTGAATCAGAAAGTAAAGCATGCAAACTGAAATTGATTTGTAACAGGTACCTTATTAGAAGCAAACATCAAGAAAACTAGAATCAATGTTGAAACAAAAATGTGTCTTGTAAGCAATCCTGAGTGAAATGTGTTGACACAGCAGCACATTCTGTAGCCCCGTTTTTGCATGCTTCTCAAAGCGCAGCTATCTCAGGCTGAGGGAGATGAATAATTGACCGATCACTGCATAATTCAACATAGTGTTGTAAAAATTCAAGGTCTGGCAAATTTGAAGCTTTTCTTTTTTATTGAGACTGAGGTTAAAGTTTCAATCAACCTTGAAGAAACATTTAAATAGCACAAGGATATATGATTTATTAAAGTGCATATTATTCTTTCTTATATTCCCTCCTTCTTCATTAAGCTGCTTCACATAATGCACATATAAAGTTAAAAGACTATCTATAAGGTTTAGTGGAGCCCCGCCTGTAGTCATTTCAAAAGCTTTAATATTTTCATGTCTGAGAACACTTATCACACAAAGAAACTCAATAAATGGCTTTCTATATGTCCCATTATATTTCCGTGTGTGTGTGTGTGTGTGTGTGTGTGTGTGTGTGTGTGAAATATCAAAAAATATTATACAGTATATTTAAAATGTCTGCAAAAATAACCCACAGCAATGCAGAGAATAACTTTTCTATTCTATTTTCTTATGACTTTTTATTATGTATGTCTTAAGCACTCTCTTAACCAATGTACAAGTTGGAAAAGATAGAAAGGACAGCCTTGTCAAGAAAGAGAAAGCAGTAAGTTTTAACAGAGTGGTACCAAATAAGGAAAGAGATGTTTTGTTACATAAGTGTGAGAAATGTCAAAAATCACTGACTGTTAATTTTCAAAACTAGATTTCTATTTCCAAAATTATAATAAAAATTCAAAAATATTTCACCATATTACATTCAATATTAAAACTTACAAATGATTTCATTGCCTGACTTGACAACTGTATTCTCATTATAGCTACAATACTTAGACACTAGTAAACTTTGGATGTTTCTGAGAGAAAAATAAGTTATTTGCTTTTGCATAAAATATGGTTTTTGTACAATTTTCTGTTATGTGAAGGATATACATTACTAATATATTTCTCTTTTAAAAGTTTTGGTGTCTTTAATAACATACTCTTCAAAGTAAATTTGAAGAAAATAGAATGACTGTTTTTCTGAAAACAAAAGCAATTTTTCCATTACAAAAGTCTTTCATAAAGTTAGAAACTCCTTACTAAATTTTTTCCATACTAAATTATTTTAGAAAATTTATGTCTAAATAGGTTAAGAAGTTCACCATAATTCTACTAACATAATGGAAATGATAACTCTGTGTAAGTGTAAGAATGCCCACCAGAAGTTAGAAACAGAAAGCTTCAATATTCTTTTGGAAAATGTACAGTCTCAGTGTGGGGCAAGAAGTTAATATGCAAAGAAATTAAGAAATAAATACTATGATTTTATTTCTTCCCTTTCCAAATATTTTCCTAAAATTCTAAGTGAACAGAAGCATTGCATAAAGTCAAAGAACAACTTTAAAATAAAGTGAACAAAACAGTTCCACAAACTGTCATGTCATGTTGTCATGTCATGATTTGGAAGACAAAAGCCTGTTGTTCAGAAGTATAAATCACTTATCAATATCATCATGCAGTTAGGTCCCAAACAAACACTCTTCTTTTCCTAAAGTAACTTAACTGCTGCAATCCTTTGAACCTGTAAAGTTCTAAGGCAGAAAGCCATATATTTAGAGCAGTTTTCAACTTCTTAACCACACAGATTACCCAAAACCACATAAAACACTTTTGTCCTGCAACTTACATAGCAATTCCTTGGGCAATCTAATGAATTAAAAGAATTATCATTATTACTAGGTGCACAGGAGTGTAGACTGCATGGCACACACTGTTGATTTGATACCCTCTATGATGACAGTATATGGTTCACCGGCTTGGTTAAACAGCACATCAGCAGCAGTGATGGGTGATCAATCTCATTCCCCACAGCACTGCTCCCCAAAGAGTCATTATTGACAATAAAATGAGGAAAGGCTATCAGAGGGAATCATTGAGTCTATGGTTTACAAAAAAAATCTAACATAATAAATGAGTAGGAGTCTTGGAAAAAATACATTTTTAAAACCTTGTTACAAGGGAGGCAAAGGGACTGGTTAATATCTTGAAAAATGGAAAATGTATTGTCATACTTACAACTCATACATATCATTGTCAAATAAGAAAAACCAGTATACTAAGTTGACATACTGAGTTGCAATTTCCATTTTATCTCAATATCTGCTTAAAGTATCAACAATTAAAATATAAGCATTGAATTTTAATTTCCAAGAACCTATATCTATACACTTTTAACATTAATATAATATAAATATTTTTTGCTATTCTCTACCACAGAATGAAAAATTGTCAGTACAAATTAAACAAAAAACTATTTCTTACATTTATAGTTAATTTTAAAGTGATTTAGCTGAAGCAAATCTAATTCTAATTAGTTTTTTTGGAAGTTTGTACTTGAGAATATTGTTAAGCATTCCCACCAGGATATAGTTTATCCTGAGGTGAATGTGCCTTGTATGAACTTTAGCATCTTTTAAGGCAGAGAAAAACTACTAGAAGGTGTCCTAAGTCAGAAAATGAAAATGTCACTTACAGTGACACCTCAGATTTATTTAGTTTTTATGATTTCCTAGATACTGTGCTTGCTTAAATCTTTACTGGATTCTCTCACTCACAATAACTCAGTTAGTTTCTACCAGATATGTTTTGCTCACAAGGAAACTAAGGCTTATAAAAGTTAACTAACATATCTAAAGTCATAACATGCATAAGAGTTGCAATACAAAATTTACACAAAAGAATTTGACTTCAATTTTTATTTTACTTTTTAAATATTTATTTATGTATTTATTTGGTACAGGGTCTTGCTATGCAGCTTGGACCCATGGTGACTTTCCGCTCTCAGCTCCCCAACACTGGGATTACATGTGCACACCACTATGTGTGATTTTGGTGGCCAGCACTGCACATGGCCATCACAGCATGTGGTACTGGGGATTAAACCCAGATCCTTGAGCTTGCAAAGCAGGCACTTAGACCACTGAGCTATCTCCCTGGCCCCAATTTTCATCTTATTAAACATGTATTGTTATTTTCTCTAACATATTGTTTCAAAAGTCTTGAAGACTTTTATTTCTAGGGCTCAAATTTTCTAGATCTATGAGTAGAAAATAGTATTAAAAAGGGGGAGGGAGCAACTTTCAAAACTATTCAAATTTTATCCATTATTTTTCTTGTTTTTGTATCAAGTTGGATAATGTCAGAAACAAGTTATAGACAATTTACATCAGTTTGTCTTTACTAATTAGGAAATGTTAGTATATCACATAAAAATAGTTCACAAGACTAGTTCCAGGATTGGGTGAATCAGAAGTTCAGAATATCAAATTGACTTTCTTAGACTCATAAGATGACCACATACATGAATTTCTTAAGTCATATCCAGATAGGAGAACAGGCAGCACAGAAACAGGAAGCGTTCCAGAGATCTCCTGAAATTTCTATTATTTGTCTTTGACCAGGAGTTATATATCTATGACTGAACAAGTCCCAATTAAAGATAATATACGTGACATAATGGTTTAGATGAGTACCATTTTGCTCTTGCTAAGGCTAAATGAGCTGATCCCTTCCACAGATTTGACCATTTAAGACAGGCAGATTCCTGAATTAAATTATAAGACTTTACAAAGGAGAAAATGGAGAAACAATATAAACAGCTGCACAGGAAGTAAACAGATAGGTTAAAAGCACAGATTGGATTGAAACAACTTGAATTGTTATTTTCATGTCATCACACATGAACCATGTGACACTAGCATATTTCTTTGCCTTGTTGTGCCTAATTATATTTTCACATATACAATATAATCAATAACAGAAACACATGCCTGGATTAGTTCTCAGGTGCAAATGTGTTAAAATGTGTAAGCCACTAATACAACCTCTCATATATAAAAATAATCATATCTAAAATTTTTTTGGTATTTTTTAAACCCTACCTTATAGAAATTTTCAGTCTCTCATTCAGTTATGTACGAAGCTTTGAAACCACCATTTCATTCTCATTCTGAGTGTCTCAGTTACGCTTTTCTCATTGCTTGGGCAAATACATGACACCCAAAATGAAGGAAGGAAAGGTTTATTCAGCTCACAGTTACTGGAGGTTTCAGTCCATACTCAGCTGGCTCCAAAGCACAGTGGCACACAGAAGAGGGCAGCAGGACATGGCAGCTGCAAAGAGCAAGAGAAGCCAAGGGAGGCGTAGCCGCAGCAATGGCAACAGAAAGCATGAGTCTTCTCTCTGTCTCTCTTGCATAACATTCAGGCTCTCCGGCTCAGGTGGGGTGTATCACTCACACCCATAATCCTAAGCAGTACTAAGATCCGTAATCCCAGTGGATCATAAATTAATCTCAAACTCTAGAAGTTCCCACGCCATGACTGCATGAGTCTTTGGGAAGGCAACTAGACAAAAACTGTGACACCGAGGAAAAAACTGAGCAATTAAACTATCATCAACTGCTCTTAGATGTGTCTGGCACTGCTTCCTTTAGCAAAAGTTGTTTTCCAGTGCCTGCACCCTTGTTCTGTTTTGTTTCTTTTCTAAAAGAAAGTGCCCAACTCCAGCCTGCTCTCACCCTTCTGAACCTCCTGAGGGATGAAGGGGCAGGAGTTGTGCAGCACATCAGAAGTTTGTGGTCTAGTGCCAACCACTAAATGAAGTCTGATATCAAATTACTGAGCTATAGAATATTTTCCCCTTTACACAACTAATTATCTATAAATAGAAAGATCTATTTATAAAGCTCACAGGCCTAGTACATCATGTCTAGTTATCAAAAATTACAAGGCATACTACAAGGCAAAAAACAGTTTGAAAACACAATGCAAACACTAAAACCAGAACCAGGTATGTGGAATTATCAGACCATAAATTTACTTTTCCTATCCTTTTAATTTTGTTTTTAAGGAGAATGAAAGAAAAAACCCAAACCTTTTGAAAGCCATAAAGAATTTCACTAAACAAGATGATAGGAATGCAGCAATGGTTGTTATATTGCCATGCATTCAAAACATCCATGATTTTTATGCTAAGGAGCTATAGCAAATAAACTAGACAGCTTGCAAGAACAGATGGGCATAGTCAGCAGAGAGATGGACACTGTCAAAAAGAAATAAAGGGAAACGTCAATGATCAAAAATACTGCTGTTCTTTATTAGATTAATGGATAATCTGCAGAACTCAAAAAGCACTATCAAGCCATGAAAAGACATAGAACCTTAATAATATATTACTAAGTGAGGGAAGCCATTGTGTAGCACTTGCACACTACATATTTCAAGCTATAACATCCTTCAAATGGTAAAACTATATAAGACTAAAAGGATCAGTGCTTTTCAGACATTAAATGGGGAGGAATGAATACGCACAGCTTAGAGCATTTTTAGAACAGTGAAAATATTGTATGTGCTCCTTGTAATGGTAGATATATGTCATTATGTATTTGTTATAGTCTGTACAGCGTATAACACCAGGAGTGAACTCTAACATAAAATGTGAAATTTTAAAGCACTGATGTTTCAATTTAGATTCCTCTATTGCACACCTGTGCCATTTTGATAGTGGGGTGAGTTGTGTATGTGCAGGGGTGGGGGAATATAGTATTGGATATATTTGCATTTTCCATTCCATTTTTTTACACATATAAAACTTCCCAAGAAAATAAAATCTAAAGGTCCGGTGAGGTAGCCCAGTGGACTAGGTGCCTGATTAGGCAAGTGCAGGGACTGGGGTTCGCTTCCCAATACTCGTACCTCATGCCCATCCCCCACCAGGCTCACTGAGTGAGCAACTGAGTCTGGACATGGTGGTGCATGCCTGTTACCCAGTCCTGGGAAACTGAAAACAGGAGGATCACTATGAGTCCAAGGAGACCCTGTGCCAAATACAATAATAATAATAATAATAATAATAATAATAATAATAAATGAAAATAAAATCTATTTAAGCACACACAAACCACATTATATGAGATATAAAATGGCCCTCTGGATGTCACTGCAATGTCGTGTAAGGCCAGATTCTAAAATCTCTTGGAGGAAAATAGGAATGAAGATTCAATCACCCAGAAGCCATTACATGTTATAATCAGATTTATTTTCTTTTAAAGTTTTCATTGCAACTTAAGAAATGATCATCCATCACTACATTCGGTTTTGCAACAAATGTACTGAAAACTTTTATTATACTTGCTTTAATTCAGATAGCTTCTACTTATTTGCACTTGCCTGAAACAATGAGGTAGGGAAAGAGGCAAGTCTAATGCTTGCCTATGAAAATTACATAATGGTAGGCTGACAGACTTTAAATAGTTAATTAAATAACTAATTATTAAATTTCTATTGTGAGAACTGCTATGTAGCAGTATAAAATGCAATGATAGCTAAGAACCAGTTCTAGTCTCACCAGTTCTAGTCTAGGGTCCTGACATTTGAGTAAACAAAAAAAGATTGGGAATAATTTTCTAGATGAAAGATCTCATAAATTTGCTGGAGAAACATCTAGAGATCAGAATGAGTAAGTCCGTTGGGTTGATTAATTAAGCCAAGAACCTGAGTTAGATTCTCATTATGCAAATAGTACTAACAGACCAGCCTGACAAGATGGAGAGTGTGAATAGTTATCTTGTATGTTGAAAAAGTGGTTATTTTCCAAAAGCAACAGCAATATACTAAAGTATTTTCTAATAAAAATGTGGTTCAACATACTTATAATGTAGTAACTGACTTTGTAGGATTTCATAACAGTACTTTAAGTGAGGGGAAAAATAGTGTTTTGCTTGAAGTTTCTTTCTTTCTTTCTTTGTTTCTTTCTTTTTTTTTTCAGTACCAGGGATTGAACTCAGGACCTTGCACTTGCCAGGCAGGCGCTTATGCCACTGAGCTATA
>NDGM011249415.1:7717-18619 GCA_002564305.1 Octomys mimax
CTCTCTCTCTCTCTCTCTCTCTCTCTCCGTGTGCCTTCGGCTCCTTTTCCCTTCTGTGCTTCCTGCCTGCCCTTCGCTGTCCTGGAGGCTGCCCTGGGCCACGGAGCTCGTCCAAGGGAGGCTCGACTGACCCTTGGCTGTAAGCCCAAGGATCTTGCATGTGTGAAACTGTCCGCGGAGCGCAGAGGCAGCAAGAAGGGAGCCGGGACATGGAGGTAAACGCAGAGCGCAAGCAGACCTGCCCACGGACCTATCACCCAAGCCGCCCTCTGGTGTCCTTATGTCGGTTCACAGCCACAGCAGCAAGTCTGTGACTGCAGCCGCCGGGCCCCAAGTCTGCCCTCCCGCCGGCTCCCGACTAGACCGCGATGGCGCGTCGCCTCTGCTCCTCACGCTCCGGAGTCCTCTGTGCTGACTTTCTATTTTTCTATCCTCTCGTCTTTATTGTTTTGCTTTTATTTTTTTTATTATTATTATTTTTTTTTTTTGCTCTTTTCTTAGTGCTGGGAGGCAGTGGGTACATAGCAACCTCTGGCGAGTCCGTTCCCTGGTACACGCAGCCAGAGAGAAGAGCACTGTCCCCACGCTGTGCCACACACCCGCCTGCGCTCCAGCGCGCAGCGCCGCCGGAGGGGGTACACAGCCCAGATCCGGAGGGAAACCCGGGGCGACCGGGAAGGCCTCCAGAATAAGTGAATCTGGAGTGGGGTGTCTAAAGAGGGACTCTCTGAGGCTCCAGCAGTGCGGGACGTAGAGGGCACTGAGGCTGCAGTGCTCTGGCAACCACCCTGCCCAACCTAATGTCCCTGTGAGAGCCACCCGGGGAAGTCCATGACCCGGTGTGGGGCTGGTGCAGCCTATCCCTTCTCTCTTTGCAATTCTGTCTTCCCGGGATGGCAGAGAGCTAGAAGAGAAGCAGGTTAAGAATTCTAGGTTAATGAACTCTAGACTGTGCGGCAAAGGCCCTTGTACTTTATTTGCTGGCAATCGGTATATACACATACATCATCTTGATAACTTTATGGCTCTAGATATGCATAATAACAGGTACAAGTTTTCATTGCTAAGCAAATGACAGGAGCATTGGTACACTGAAGTAGAAAGCACTGACGGCTAGGCCTACCTTTGCTGTCTCTCTGGGATAGCATCAGAAGCCCCGAGGACTGCAGAGCCAAAGCAGTTGATAAGGCCAGGAGACCATTTCATCTGCACAGTATTAGGCTACAGCTCAGCAGTCAGACTTATGAGAGACTTTGGTCAAGTCGGTGGAAGAATTCTGTGCTGTTCCAGTTTGGAAATGCAACAACCAGACACTGACTGTATTGATACTGAGGTAAATAATCATGCCAACCAGAACTTAAAAATGCAGCTCAACTCCCACAAAGGCAGGCAAGATTCGGCCAAGTTGTTTTATCATTGTAAAGCTCTGTGAGTGAGGTAGAGCGGGGATGTGGGCACCCAATGTTCAGAGTAAGCTGCCTGACAGATGTGTTGGCTTCCTGAACAAGAAATAGATGTTTGTTTATCCAAGTGTGCCTGAGGGTGCCTGGAGGGGTTTGGAGTCAGAAAACATGGATTGGGCATCCCTATCACACTCCAACCCGAGAGTGCACAGAGAACATGCGAGAAGCTCTGTGCTGACTTCTGTGTCAGATGTGCAAGAGATTAGCATTGCAAACACAGGCAAAGACCCTTTTAGGGTGAGTTTGCAGAACCTCTCAGTTTGGCGGGGGCTGGATATTTCTGTCTTTGTGTTAGAAACACACAAACAAAACCCACACTACCCTAAATGCACCCCTAGTTCCTTCCTTGCCAGAGAGTCTGCAGTCTATGCAGGTGGATGCATTCGAGAGCCCTGGTTTTCCAATCCCAGCACTGCCAGCCCCCAGGTCAAGGGCACAAGAAGAATACACAACCTCACAGGCAGGAAGAGAAGCACTCAGGGTCTGGCCTGCTAGCTGGTGGCTGGGGACTGAAAGCGTGGCTTCCAATTGTCAGTGACCTACAGCAATGATGTAAGTTAAATGAGTGCAGAAAAGAAAAAGAAGAAATCAAGGTACAGTGACGGGGGAAATGAAGATGGAATGAGGGGAAGAAAAAAAATAAAAAAAGAAATCGCTGAGAGCAAGAATCCTACGTGGCTGGGTCCACAGATGGCTGCTATGATTAGGGTGTAAGAAAATGCCCTTCAGTGATTTCCTGCGCAAGACCCCCTAAGTCCCACTCCTAATCCTATCTTTAAAAAATCTCTTCCTTTTCAGAAGTGAAATATAAGCTGCCTTTTCTCATGGTTTCCCCAGTGACTGTTTTTCTCCATTGAAAGAGATTCACCATGTTATGACATGGGCTGCCTGTGTCACTTTCCTCAGGTGGACCCTTCCTATGAAAGACTGTCTTTTTTGTCCTGTGGCAGTTGATGGCTATCTTCTGTTCCTCATCGTCTATCCCCACTCTGCTTCCCTTTGGTTCACGGAGCAGATGCTTGTGCTCCTTTCTCCAAGGGTCAGCAATGAATCACCCCAGCCACGCTGGATCTGGTGTGGTGACGGTCTGTGTTTTGTGTGGGCTGAGGGCAGCTGGCCACCTCTCAAGGGACATGCATTCTACAAGTCTTAAGTCTCTGGCAGCATCCAAACAACCAACACGTATTATAGTGTCTACGACTTTATTTGGTGCTTCACCCTCTCAATGGAAGGCAGTAGCAATACAGCCTCAGAACTTACTAAATCTTGGTGGAATGGATAAACCGATGATGCCATTTTTCTCATTTTCTCATTGCTACTATCCTATGAAGTAAAGGCTCTTTTCCTGATTTTACAGAAGAGGAAGCCAGCATGCAGAAGGGTCTGGTAATGGCCCATGGTCATTTGGTCACACAACTGCTAGGACGTAGTTTGCTGGACTCCAGAGTCCTTGGTCTTGATTCTGGTGTGTTATCTATAGATAGTTGTGTCATTTGTTTCCCTATGTTTAGGGAAAGCAAACCTGTGGTATTCAGAGTTCAGTGATGTCTGCTCCATCTGCTTAATTCAACTCGATTTCCAGGCAACAAAACATGCCCACTCCATGCAGCCAGTGATACCCCAGCAGAGGAGGACAGGGGGCCCCAAATAACATTCTGAGAAGTGTCATTTCCATCTCTCATCTCTCCTGAGATCTTACTAGGGAGATTTTCTTGTGCCCAAGATAGAGTGAAGGGGAGTTTTGATATTATCTACTTCAACTCGCGGTAAGTGTTCAAGTGGATAAACAGGCTTCCCAAAGTGACACAGCAAAAGAACACGTCCAGGCCAACTTCTCGTCGTTCTTTCCTGTGCTGTGCTGAAGTCTCCCTTACTATTGTTGGTGCAGAAAGTGCTGAGTTTCTATGGATCTATTGAATTTTAGTTGCAATGGGTTGCCCACCTCTGCTCTGAAAGGCATGATGTGGCTTTGTGAGTTGCTGTGGACAAAAATGTGGTAGATTCTGCTTGCCTTACTCCTGCTACGCTGTATTTTTTTACTTCCATTTCTTCTTTTTTTGGCACATGTGCCATCTCCTTTTATACTATGACCTAAATATACAATCATCTTAACTGGTGCTGTTACCATGGTAATGTTTCATGGTAGATAAGGGTACACACTGAAAAATCGTTTTCTCCCCCTCTCCATTAGCAATGGAATTCTCTCCCCCTACCCTTCAGCCTGTATCCAAGTTTTCACTGACTGGCGCCCTCTGGTGTTCACTAGTGAGAAAAAGCCTGGTTGGCTAGGACAAGGTCTTGATTTTTTAGGGTGGGGGGGTTTCTATTTTGATTACAGTTTAGAATGAATATAAATTAGACAGATTTTTTTTCTTGATATAATTAAAGCAAAGAAATTAGAAGAAGATATTTCTTGTCTTGGGCATTTAAAATCCTGTTTATTTATGCAAAGTTCTAAAAAGTTACAGCAAAGGGAGGGATATTGCTTTCTTTCCATGCTTAATATTGTTGTGCTAGTGTTTTTATGGGAGAGAGACGAAAGGATGACATTCAGATGTCTCTCAAAGAGGAATCTAGTAGGATATTTTCTGGGTCTTAGTCTTTAAGATTTTGAAATGGAAATGTGCAATATTTAGCATGGGGATCTTTTTCTTGATGGAAATCTTTGAAAGTTTTTGTATGCTTCTATGAATCCAAATACCAATCTGCAGATTACCATTAAGTATGAGTGACACAATGAACTAGAAGTGAGGCTACTATGCCATAAGCATCTCTTCTTCCTCCCAGTTCTATAGCCACCCTCCATCTGTCAGCAAGGGGAAGCAACCCCACCCTTCAGCTGTGTCTAGACTCCAGTCCTCCTCCCCGCCAGCACATCTTTTAGGAAATTAGCACCGCTCATACTCTGGGCACCACCAGAGCCATATGTGTGTGTGGCTGGCCTCCCACCTTCCGATCTTTACCTCATACAATGTATTTCTCTCACCGCCAGGGTAACCTTTCTAAAATTCAAATCTGAATGTGTGATTCACTTGTTAAAAATTCTTTAGGGTTGCTCAACTGTTTTGGATAATCCCTGAAACTGAAGGCACATGAGCTCTCCTTTAGCTGATTGAAACCATTTTGCCTGCTGGTGCTGTGCCAATCATTCCTTCATTCTTTTATTCCCAAGGGCAGGGCACAACCAAATAGTTTACTAGCATGACCAGTGCCAAGTAAATGCAAAATAAATGTTAGGTAATATATCTCTTTCTTCTTTATTCCCTTCCACCTCTTCTTTTCCTTCCTCCTTTTCATGAAGCTTTTTATTATTCTATCAATAAGCAATGCCAAGCAGCATACCTATTATCTTACGTAAATAATAAATATAACAATAATGTGATATTGCTGGCATTTAATATTCAGTTTAAAGATCTCTGAGGATTTGCCTGAATGGTTTTCCTAATATTAAACTAAATTATTTACAAAATTAAAGTGCTGTGCAACTTAGATGACTTTATTTGTCACTGATAGTATAGCAGCATCTACACCTGGCTAGAGGTACGGATGGAGTCTGATGTAAAAATCAGGCCATATTTTTATAAATGATGACAAACATGCACTTAAAACATACTAGCAGTAGGGAGCTTTACTTTTTAACAATTAATTTTCTTTTCCCAAATTTTTTGCACAGTCTGAAACCCTACATAAGAGCATAGTCTCTCTCCTATTCTTGTACCTAACAAGCTATAAACGTCTTTACAGGCTAAATACAAGTTTAAGTTCAGATTTTCAGCACATGGATAATGGCATAACAACAACAAAACCAAGGATCTATTTTTATGGGATAAATGAAAATAAATAATCACAGTTTGGTAGTGGGGAAGTGCTTTGGGAGTGGTCTATATTTATTGGATTTAAAAACAAACCACAGAAACTCTTGTATGAGGCTGAGAACCCCATATGCCCTTCTTGGAAGAATTTTTTTTTTAATAGTCTGTATCCCTAGCCAGTGCTTTGAACGACAAGTTTCTGAACTAGTTACATCCCCACCATCTTCTAAGAAGTCTTTTAAGGGAGACTAACTCACAGGCTGAATACCTAAAATGCTTTATGCCTCTTGAGGAGATTATGAGTCAGCAAATTTGAGGTGACTCCCAGGAGTCTAGAGTTTTAACAAGCACCTGCCTTGACCCCGGAGTGGCTAATCATCAGAGAACATTTTAAATAACAGAATGCAGAACTGGAAGCTTTTTAATCGAAGGGGAAAGGAGAGTCCCCACCTCCCACGCTACTATCAGGGTTATCGTAGGAGCTTTCTATCCCCTGTGTGCCCTCAAGGCCCAGGAAGAGGGCTTCCTCGGGCCAAAGGATGTTTTGATTTCTGGACAGGTTGTAGAGTGAGGGATGGGCGGCACTGCCTGAGGAATCCTTAAAGAGGCTTCTCTTCTATTTTATAGGAAAGCTCCACATCTGATTGCTTTGATGGCCCACAGTTCCATCTCGGTGCACTTCCTTCTGTCCTCAGGGTGGGTACAGGTCACATAAGAGACCAGTAGCTTGCTTTGTTCAAAGCTGGCTTTGTTCTTCCTCAGGCCACAGCCCCTCTCATTCTCTTTGATGTCTTCCCAGACCATGTAGAAAGCCCCCATGTGCTTGCTCCTCTGGAATATTCTGTCTAGATTTTCATCACAGATCTTCCTGGATCCAGCACCTGGGCCTTTACTTTTTCCTTTCTTCCAACCTGGGGGAAGGAGTTAGTGAGAGAGAGGAATTGTATTAGATGGGTTTTTTAATATTAATTTTATTCAGAAAGAAGTTCAATGTGTTAGATGTTAATAGGGATACATTTGGCCCTTTGTGTTGCAAAGCACTAGACTGCTCTTTCTTCACAAGCAACAGAAATGTTACCATAATTTTTCCTGATGCTATCATTGACTGTTAATCGAGAAGATAATTTTTCTGTTTTCATAAATCAGATAAGCTTTCTCGTGCCTCACTACCCAAGCAAAAGGAATAAATAAATAAGATAATGTAGGAAGATGAGCTTTATGTTTTTTTATTAAGTAAGTACCAAAGAGCTCTATTCAAGGAACAGCAGGGGAACCTAAGGGGTGATCAGAACCCTAATTGCCCTCAGTCTTCTGAAAAGTTAAGATCAGAAAATTTGAGTGATAGAAAGAGTGAAATAATTTGCATACGCATTTTTATATTGCTCAACTCGATGGAGGTTTTCTCGTCTCTGTACCTTCTTTGGTAGTGTTACACAGGGAAGAGGTTTCTGCCCATAACCTGCATGGAGCACAGGACGCATCAGCAGAATTCTTCACTGCGCTCTTTTATTTAGATAGCATGAGAACACTTGATTCATTTAGAGAGAAGACCTGAAGCGGCTGGCGGGCCCACGTGTGTTCTAGCTAGGTCCGCCGTTTCCTGCTTTACACTCAAAATTACCTTTTGATTAGGTTTTATCAGTAAAGCTGGTGGTATGTTTTCAAATATAAGCTTAACTATTAAAGATACTTTCGTATCAGCAGGAGTCACTGAAAGGTACCATAAGGTATCCCATTTTGCTTTGATTCTAAAGCATGACCAGTTATGTTTTGTGATGGGCTACTTCCATGTTAAGTGAAACTTCAGAATTGTGAATGAGCTACATTTCTGTGACAATAAAAAGAAAAAAGAAAAAGTGAAACAACAGCTGCTGTCTTTCTACATCCACAAAATTTTAGAACCTCTGCTCCTATAACTCTCCCCCACTGTGTTGGTAAATTCTTATTATTTTAGCTCCCTAAATAGAAACTGTAGCTCTTTTGTGCAAATATCTTAGCCTAAGTGTGAGTTTATGGCTTTGGCATGAATCCCACATCTGAGGCCAAAGCTCAGTTTTTAAATGTTTGTTTTTGTCTTGCTTTATTATACTGTAAAGCAGTTTCCTATGAAGACGTCTCATTATATTTCTGTGGGGTCCAGCTCTGAAAAAGTCAAGGAAGAAAAGAGCGCAAAGAAGGAATCGGGACGGTCCCACTCCCAGTCATTGTGCCCACAGTGACAAGAGGACTAAGTGGAGTTTCTGTTAGAACCAAGAGTCTCACGTGAGGTCTGTAGGTCCAGTGTCACAGCCAGGAACTCAGTGTAGTTCAATTATAGACTTCAGTTTTGGAAGGGAAGGGACTTTCTTAGTCCTTCTAATGGCTCTCTCTGGGAATGGAGGTGAAAGGAGGATTAGCAAGATTTTCAATATGTAGTGTCTGAGGCTGAGAATATGATTTTATGGATGGTTATGAAATGTTAATGGACTGGACATTTCTGTCGACTAGGGAAACACTAAGTGTTGTAAAATGTTATTTGTTCTCCTTTTAGTATTTAATAATGCCGTAACAATTCCCCTCCTCTGCACACCAGTTGCTATTACTTAATGCTAACTTCTGCACTGCAGATGCACAGACAAAAGACCAAAAGACTAATTGCTGGAAGGGATGAACCATCCGTGGATGGAGATTAATTCTGCTCTTGTTTGTATGTCCATTGTCAGCTCTAACTACTTGTTTGCATGCTCCGAGCCTCCTGAGAATCATTAGTGTCTTTTGGTAAATAATACCAGCTAATTTTTTTTTTACAATTAATTGAAATTTCACAGTCTTGCATTTCAATATCAGTCAATATTTTTACATACTGACACTTTTAATCAAGGATTATCTTTCACAAGGGAGCTACAATGGGGCCCTAATTAATTAAAGTGATAATTGTGCCTCTCTCCCTTGCAGTTTGTTAACTTACATAATGCATTCTGTAGGAAATTCACTTCTTTATCACTGCTCTTAAAAACTCCTCCTTGACTTCTCTCTCTATAGGAATTTATGGAAAATTCAAATTATTTTTTTATTGTTTAGCAGTGATACGGAGGGGTCCTATTTGTTTCCATTGAGTTGCTATATTTGAACAAATAAAATCATATCTCTGCATCACTGCAGTGTTTGGATTGAATGCAGGAGGTCCTTTTCGGGGAAGAAAAAGAGGTTGTCATACGGCTCCAACTTCTATGCCCATAGCTTGTTTTAGCTTCTATATCACCATGCAAGTGTCCTGGTCCACTCCTCTTGGATCTGGTTTTCCTCTCTCAGCCTTCAGTTTAATAGCTCCTGTTTCTTTATAGCTTTTTTTCAGTGCAGAAGCTTTGTTATAGTTTCAGTCTGGTTTAGTTCCAGTAGTTCCAGTAGGCACCGAGTCTAAATTGTTGTCTGTAATTGAGAGCCCTGCTCTCTTCTTCTCTAATAAACACCACTCCCAGCCCCTTAGTTGGGCACTTCCTGGTGTCTGAAATATATTTTTAGATGTAATTGATGGTGACTCTAAATCCATAAGGTGTTTTTCCTAAGACATGGGACTATTAGTCCACTTATCTGAAGATACCTGCTTGGTTTCTTTTCATTAAATTAGTTGGACTTACTCATTTCACCGCAGAAAACATTGCAGTAGATTTTAAAATTATTTCTTCTAAACCTATGAATTCTTACTTTACTTTTCCAATAGTACTGAAAAGAAACTTGATACTAAGAGGTTAGTCATCTAAACTTCAATTTATTTATGCTTCCTTACTACATGCAATTACTAAAGGATACATTTTTTTTTTTTTTTTTTGCTGCAATAGAGTTTTTTAAAGTAGACTTTTTAAGTGCATAGCAAAATAGTGAAAGATACTGAGAATTCCTAGACTCTGTCCTTGCACGCAGAATGCCCTCCTCTATGTTCACCGTCTCCAACTAACATGATCCAGTCGTCACAACTCATGAATATCCACTGATAGAATCATCATCAACCGGACTCCATAGTTTGCATTAGGCTTTCCCTTAGAAGCACATTGTGTAGATTTGACCACAGGTTTGCCATGTGTTATGGTTTGTATCAAGTTGTCCCCTCAAAGCCTAACCCAGCCATGGAGCAGCTTTTGGAGTGTGGGATTGATTATTGTGGCTGTGGGTGCTGCACCCAACCTGGGACAGGTAATCTGCATTACAACGTGAGGAGGGGAGAGCTGCTAGCTAGCTACCTGAGAGGCTTTCTCTCACTCTGCTTTTGCTCTTTGCTGTCAACATGAAGGGCTGTTCCGTGTCAAGTGCTGCTCTGCCTGGGAGCCAGCTGAGTACAGAATGAAGCCTCCAGTAACTGTGAGATAAATAAACCTTTCCTTCCTTAATTTTAGATGTTGCCTATTTTGTCTCAGCAGAGAGAAGAGTAACTGAGACGTGTATCCACCATTTTAATACTGTAAAGTGTATTTCTGCTGTCCAGAAAATTCTCTTTGTGCTACTGATTTATCCAGATCTCTTCCTTAACTGCTGACAACCATTCATCAATTTATTTTATCATTTTTGATTTGCCCTTTGCTAGAAGGTCAAACATGTAGACTCACATAGTCGCCTTTATGGACTGATTCATTTCACTCTGTAAAAGTAGATTTAATTTTCTTCTTCTTTTTATAGCTTGATACTTCATTTCCTTTTAGAGCTCAGTAATATTTTGTTGGAGTAGTTTTACCTTTTGGGATTTTTAATCAAGAAATGTCTTTTATTTCTCCCTAAAGATAAATTTTAGCTATACATTAGAGAAATAATTTTCTTTAATAATGTACATTATTTTGTTCTTGCACTGGATTTTCTCCAACCTTCATTTCCACATCAAAAAATTCTGGAACTTTCCAATAATAACCACAGAACTCACATTCTGAGTATTTTAACTCTCTATTTTTTCTTTCATACCCCCTGCCCATATTTCAGTCATTAGTGAGAAAACAGATTATTAGTATTTGGCACCTCATGGGTTTTATTCAACTATTTTTACCCTTACAAGATATTGTTCTAATTCAGATAACAAAAATTATTTGCCTTTTTGTTGAAGGATTTACATGTTTTTGTTTTGTTTTGGGGTGTTTTGTGTTTTTTTCCCTCTATTTTGGCAACTCTTCCTATCCCTTGTGTTTTAATTTAAGAGGAGGAAAACTTGTTTATTTTTCTATTTTTCTTTCTCAGCTACCCAAGACACAGCTAATATGTTCATGATGAAACTAAGTAAAAACTCTGTCAACTTAATAAAAGACCATTTTATTAAAGCCCATACTGACCTCTAAACAAAATAGCATAAAATAAAATTTATTTATGAACAACAGATTGTTATTTCTATTTGAAAGGTCCTATAAGTTTACTTAGTATGTGTGCCTATGTGTCTACCTTCCACTTTTGGGACAACTCATGCTTTTTGATATGGTGGTCTGATCGCTTGACCATTGAATACAGAGGCTTTCCACTGAATAGCTAATGGCATCCCTTATCTGGCTTGATGTTTAGTGCTTTCACTTAGGCCTACATTTTATGTCACACATGTACTTTGTATTGAACTCTTTTTTTATGAGCAGAATATATTTATTGAGAGAAAGAAAGCTCCTGTCCCAAGAGAAGGACAG